>SKCR01011707.1:0-288487 GCA_019454045.1 Zanthoxylum bungeanum
GTTATAATGTAACTAGTTTGACTAGAAACATTATCTCTATATCGCGTATAACCCGCTGCGGGTGTACCTTTATATTCTAGAACACTAAAGTGTTTTATTATATAAAGATGATATTGAGATAAACACATTAGATGTGAATAACAGAATTTATATTTGAATATAAATAATATCTCAAATACATAACATGACAAATTAATAGCTCAAACTGATTTGATCAGTTAAGAAACTTAATTGTGGCATAGTTGTCAGGGACACTGCTAAACAAGAATGTATATCCGCACTTTTGAAGAGCGGGTACTAGGACTGATTTGACTATTCAAATAAAGTCTACAATCTAGTTTATTAAGCAAAGTGCTTAAAACACCTTTACTCGGTAAAAGTGAAAATGCCACCGATCTGTTAGCCCTAGTTCATAGTGAAGCAAGTAGGGCCCGTGTCTAGCTAGGCTAGAGGTGGATATGAATATTAAGTGACCTATACGGATGTGGCATCGCGTAATGGTTGTGTGTTTCTTTTAGAACACAAATCGAAAACTTTTATAGTTTCGACACGGAATAGACAAACAGATCGGTTATAGTATTACACCATCACGGTAAGACCGTAATGAAAATACTTAAGCAGTAAGTTTCTCGTATACTTGAAAGAGTATAGTATTCTTTCAATGAGAATTCCTCTCGGAACACGTCATTTTGACGGTGTGTCCGGACAGGATTAACCGAATTTTGTTAGACATAATAAGGTTAATCACGAGTCGCTTTGAGCTACCATTTCCTTCAACGGATAAGCTTTAAACAGTGCAAGAACTTATTTTGAATAAGGTTCCATAATAATCTGTTTGACAGATATCATATTAGATATGAACGGGAAAGAACCGGGTTTCTCATTCCTGACTATTTGGGTATGCTTGGCATATGTTTGGATGTTATACCAAACTAAAACCCAAATCTGATAAGTGCCAATTGTAGGTCATCCTAGGGATACCATAAGTATTGTACTTAACACCTCACTAGAGAACAATTAGATTGTTGCTCACCATGCGGTTACCTAAGAGGAATACCGATATGCAGTGGTAAGTGGGAGGATAGTATAACTCGATGAAAATCGGAGTAATATTGTTCTAGGCACTGAATCTTAATGGAACAATAAGTTCATCAAGGATGAAACTATACCATTAATCTTCGAATACACAAGAAAACAGGAAGTGAACAAGGTATCGACTCCCTATTATGACAAAAGTGTCATGAGTCCGAAATGGATTCCATGTATATCAACCAGTTTGGATACTAGTTGATGTACCACATGGCATTGTGCCTTATGGTACTATAAGTCTTCAAGGAAACGTACATGGATGGCAATATACCAAATTTGGATATTAACGTATCAAAGCTAGGCTTTTTTTTTAACGAAAAGGTATCGTTATCGACATTGTGTTGATTACGATTCAACCTTTTACCTATTGCCACGGTAGATCCATTTGGATAATGCTTGCTGACGCGAGAGCATGAGTTCTTGGAATTATCATTTTGATGTAATCATAATGGTGTATGATTTAATTCAAAATGAAAATGATTCTTGTGTAAATAAGAGGGTTAGGGGAGCGCACTGACAGTGGCTGTCCTACAAAATAATGATAATACGTCATTTCTTGGAAATGATATTCCCATAAAATATATGTCGGGGAAAGCTTGACTTTCGAAATACTCTCCGTGGGACTGTACATTGAAAAATGTACAAACCTGGTGTATCATACGCTTTGAGCATATGGATTCACAAACGGCTAATCCTAGTGATAGTCACTGGATTGATGTTAGGAACATCCGTTAGTTTCTTAGAGAACTAAGGATGCTGTCTTAGTCTATGGAGAAGGAGAACTTGAAGTGACTGGGATCACTATAGCAAGTTTCCTATAGCCGATAAAGACGACTAAAAGTCGCAAAACGGTACTATACAGTTTGAATAACGGTGCAGTAAGCTGGAAATCTTCCAAGCAAGATACTGTTACCGAATAAATAAACAACTCATGCGGGTTAATTGCAGCAGCTGAGGCAGCAATAGAAGTCAAAGAATTTGGGTCGATACATATCTAATTAGATTAGATACAGTTCTGTTAGCAGCTGAGCTAGGCATCAGCACAGGCTAAAGAATTAATGGTCTCATCAACGATCCAGATATATACTTCTAATCATCTGATTCGTTCGGATCATACATCGTGGCGATGTGATGATCGTATGAATCACTTTAAATGATGATCAAACAAATCCGCTGACAAACCTTTCCTCAGCAATTTGAGCGAACCTTACTAGTTCGGTGTTAGACACTCAGTGGACTGGCTATGTGCCAAGTGGAGATTGTTGGATAATATGACCCATAGCGTCACTATTTGCACAGAACATTGTGTTGTTGTAGCAAATTAACTATGTAACAAGGAAATTGCACTCTCGTCATTTGTGATTAGATCACCATAGATATATAAATGAAGAGAGGTCCCTATGATTAGTTCCTGGATTGAGATGATATGAGACAGTATCAGTCCACGAAGGATTAATCATTAAATATCCCTAGCCGTAGTATTATCGAGACTGGACATCGATAATGCGGAATAGGCTAGTATTGCACTTGTGCGCGTTGTGAGGGCACAACGGCATAGTTCTCATATATATAAGTATTGGATACTTATGCAAGTGCGATAGGAGGTCGTGTTTCACCGATGGTACGGGAAACAGCTTCGCTCTGGATAGACCCCTCGGAATCCCATTGGTATTATGACTATGTGTCTATGGGAGGCCGAAATCAAGGTAGGTGTGTATAGTCTTAACCTGAGACTTGCATCGCTAATACTTACGATAATCGATAAACTTTGGATTTGGTTTGTGGTTGGGGGCTTTGACCGGTTCTGTGTCTACCACTTCTGGGTTTATCAGAGAGTCGTAGAGTATTGGATGTGATGTCGAGACGGAAGTATCACTCCAGTCATATTGGAGATGATGTCACGCAGGATACGGTACTAGTGCTCTTGAGTGTTGCGCAACCAATCGGGATATTGTGACCAGGTCATGTATATCCGATTATAGAGACTATGTTACCAGACATCCGATATGTGTTTCGGACGGGGCAGACACTTATCCAGCCCCAGCCCTAACACGTGATTATCCGATACTGGGCCGATACGCACAATACTTAGTATACTACGCTTGATACAGATCTATATATTCCTGTAAGAATATTTCTGGAGAATTGGGTAGGCATGGCGCTTTGCTAGAAGCCAACCTTGTCTTGTAAATCGGTATAAACGTAGTACGAGGTACTTACGTGTTCGGATAGTCCGACGACCGTATTTACTGCCAACATATCCGGAGATCTCATGGGTCGCTTCCTGAAGATTCACCGATGATGTATGACTCGCACTTTAATTATCTGGGATAATTAGAAGAGAGAGAAAATTAATCTGGGATTAATTAGAAGAGAGAGAAAATTAATCTGGGATTAATTCGATGAGAGAGAAAATTAATCTGGGATTATTACGGAGATATTTATCTAGGATAAAATATTAATTAAAGAGAGAGAACGATTAATTTAGAATTAATCGATAAAATAATATATCCGATATATTATACGAAATTGGATTTCGACGCGGAATTAAAATTGGATTTTAATTCGGGCGAACGAATTAATTTAGAATTAATTCGTTAGCGACGTGAATAGTGATTTCGCTAGGCGTAATCATTTAATTACGACGCGACGGAAAATTCGTTAATTTGGAATTAGCGAACCCGAGCCCGAGTGTGATTGCGAGCGCATTCGTATTTCGAATTCGAGCGCGGCACGCAAGTCACATCAAGCGTCAAATCACTAGTCGCATCAATCGTCAAATCACTTGTCACTTTGAGTGATGTGATATGACATGTCACTTTAATTAAAGTAGAGATGTGATGTGAATAGTGAAGTGAGTGATGAAGTGATTGAAAAGCACTTTTTGCTTTTGCTTTGACTTTTGATTTAAAGTTTTAATATATATGTTTATTTATTTATTGGTAATGATTAAAATATAAGACATAATATAAGCTTTTATTTTCTCTCCACCAACCAAGCAAAAAAACTGCTCTCCCTCCATCTCTCACGGTTTTTCCATTTTCCCTCTCTTTTTCTTCTTCTCTTCCTCACGGCTTTGAGCCAATTTCTTCTCAATTTTTTTTTGGTTTGTTCACACCAAATGAAGAAGAAAGAGTGCTAGCACACCATGGAGTTATATTATGGTGATAGGGAAACGAATTTGTGAGCTTGGAAAGCTTGAAGCTTGGAGCTTCCATGGAGGTGGTCATCCATGGCCTTCTTGAACCATCAAGGAGGAGCAAAACCGAGCCATCCACCACCTTGGGAGAGACATTGCCGAGCATGTGGAGGGAGCTTGAAGGCTTGTGTTCTTCATTTCATCAAACCCATCAATGTGAGTTGTGTTTCCGCCTTACCTTTGATGTATTCATGCGTTTTTCTTGCTTGATTTGTTGATTTTGGGACCCTAATTAGAAACTCAACAATGGTATCTTGAGCTATTATCAAGCATGAAAAAGTTAGGGTTAAAATTGGGGATTATCAATTGAAGCATGATTTGTTGAAATTGGATGTTAAAGTATGCTTGTATGTTGATGAATTGAAGTTGTGCATGATCAATTTCATGAAATTGGATTGGATTCAATTTTCCCCAAATTTTGGGCATGACAAATTGGTAAAATCAATTGGAGCATGAAATTGATTAATGATTAAATGATTTAAGAATGCTTAATGATGTTGAATTAAAGATTGATTGGATCAATTTGAAGAAATTGTGTTTGGAACAAATTTCCCCAATTTTTTATGTTGGCATAAAGTAACAAATTTGGGTAAACTTGATTTTGAGCATATTTTGTGAAATTGGATGAATGAGAATGCTTAAATGATGTTTAATTTAAGATTGATTGGATCAATTTGAAGAAATTGTGTTTGGAACAAATTTCCCCAATTTTTTATGTTGACATAAAGTGATGAATTTGGGTAAACTTGATTTTGAGCATGTTTGATGAAATTGGATGATTTAGAATGCTTAAAGTATGTTTAATTGATGATTGATTGGATCAATTTGTTGAAATTGTGTTTGGAACAAATTTCCCCAAATTGCTTATGTTGGCCCAAATTAAAGACCCTAATATCTTGGTGAATTTTTGTTTGTTTGATCATTAGATGACTTGAAACAAGTGGGTAATGTTGAATTGAAGTTTGATTGGATTGAATTTTGATTTGGAACAATTTTCCCAAATTAAAGTAGGCTTGGCCGAATTCAATTGGATATGAAATTCATTTTGTGTTTTTTGTATTTTGATTCATTAGATGAATTTAATTGATTTGGGAAATGATGATTGTGGATTCAATTTGATTGAAACCAAATCGGATTTAAAAACCCCTAAATGCCAAGACTTTAAAGCATGTAAAATGGGTTTGGTTTTAATAAATTGTGTTAGACACTATTTGATGTTGAAATGCATGATTAAGTATGCTAATTGATGTTTTAGAAATATTAATTAGGTGGTTAATTATGTATAACACTTAGGTTAATTAATTATGAAATTTGGAATTTTATAAGTTAATTATTAGGCTTGTTTTTGGAAATTGGCCTTATAAGTTATAATTGGGCTTTTGGGCTTTGTTGTACAAAGTTGGGTTTAGGCAAAATTGGTTGGATCCAATTAGGCCCAAAACCGCATCCATAAAGTCCAATTATGACTTAATGGACCTTAATTATTTAATTGGGCCTAATGGGCCAAAATTAATTTAAAGGCTTATGGGGTAACTCCCGGATTGGACTTTGGTTATCGGTTTGACCCGAGTTGACCAAAAGTCCACGCCTTAAGAAATTAATTAAAAGCCCATTGGACTTTAATTAAATAAACGTTGGACGTTAATTGGGCTTTGAGACCCATAACGATTGAATTTGGAATTTAAATCGTAGAAGGTTCGTTAATAAAAGTGTAATATTTAATTTGAATTGAATTAATAGTGAATTAGAATTAAATGCGTATTAAATTGGATTTAATTATGTAGTTTAATTTAATTCGAGAATTCGTGCTTTGAGTACTTATTAGTAAAACGAGTTTGACTCGAGCAAAAATCAAATCGTTGTTTGAACATTGGATGATCACTAATTATCAGATTAATTAATTGGATTAGATTGATTGATAACATGCTTGTATGAATACATGGTTGCGATGCGTGAATAATGTATATCGGATGGATATTAGTCGGGTGGGACAATTTTAGAAATTGTTGTAATAAATTTGATTTATTAAATTGGACCTGCGTGTCCAGCCTTATCACCTATATACTCTTTGTATTCTCTTCTCACCTATTCCCCTCAATGTAAATGAGGTTTCTTTAGAAGTGTAGTGTAACGGGTAGAAGTAAATACAAGTGCTAGCTTTGGAGAGAGAAAATGAGAGATTTGATCTAGGATCAATGTAAAGTATCCATCCGCATATCATTATTATTTTATTTCATACTCGCTTTATTATGTATTTAGAATGCATGTTTAAGGGTGTATGATGATGAGACCTAACAAAGATAATTAAATTGGTAGCCAATTTGCACGCGAAAAACCCTCGTTCTATATTAAGCGATTATCCTTCCATTGAATGATTCTTGTTCAAGATCCGATTGGCATTGGTTTGTTGGCCAAAGTCAAGACCTTGTCAATTGGATGTATTTGAATCATGAGAGTTTTGTTCCACATCGGTGTCTAGTCCAAGTTGTGATTTGTTGGCCAAAGTCAAGATCACTTCTTGTCCAAAGACATTGATTACGAAACTTTCCTTGTCAATGGGTCCCGCTTAACTGGAATCATTAGGTTTGTTGTGCCAAAGCCAAGGCCTAGATGATTCGGAGGATAAGGTTAGGAAAATGTATTAGATACATTGGCATAAGCAATATGTTTAGGACTTGGATGTCCACCTAACCGGATCTGGGAATTGGATTGGATCCAATTGATCTGTGAGATCTACCTGGTAAGTAGCATACAGCTTGTTGGCCAAAGTCAAGGTTGTATGTTATTTAACAGGATCCTAGCCCACTAGGAAACACGGTTTCCCGAGTACTCCACAGAGGGTTAGAGGCTCGACGAAAAATAGTGGGAGGCAAGTATTGAATTTGCAATATTCGTTCAATTACTCGCCATACGCGCTCATTAAATTATTTCGTCGTATTATTAAATGTTAGTTGGACTAATATTTAAATTGTTGTTTTAATAAACAGTTGGACTGTATTATAGTTGATTATATATAATTGGATTATATTAATCAATATATTTGAATTAATTAATTTCAGTTTACAGTTGATTTTATAATTGGATTATAGTAATCAATGTAATTGAGGTTAATTAATTTGGATTATATTTGATTATATAGTTGGACTATTATAATCATTATAATAAATAGTACCACTAATCGTTGATTAAATAGTTGGACTATTGTAATCAAGATAAAATTGAAAAGTTGGATATTTAAAATATAATCTTGGATTAAAATTTTTAAATGATTTAATTTTCAAATTGGGAATAATTTCAAGATGGTCTTGGAAATTAATAATTTATTTTATTTGATAAAATAATGAATTATGGATTAGGTCTTCTAGGAAGATAATAGGACAAATCCTAAGAAGGAATTGAAGACGAGCAAGGCTCTTACTTCAAATATGTTTGTCATAATTATGTTCACAACTAGTATTGAAATTGGATTTTAAATACTTAGTGTGATACATAAATATGTACTGTTGTGCAGAATCTGCTTTAAGCAGGATACTGACTTCAGATGAGATCACTCTGCGAATAGTAAACGGGACGATAGTCGCTGTTTTAACCGTAGATATCTAAATTTAGGAACTGCCTTCGCGTTAGTACTTAAATTTAGAAACTGTTATAATGTAACTAGTTTGACTAGAAACATTATCTCTATATCGCGTATAACCCGCTGCGGGTGTACCTTTATATTCTAGAACACTAAAGTGTTTTATTATATAAAGATGATATTGAGATAAACACATTAGATGTGAATAACAGAATTTATATTTTGAATATAAATAATATCTCAAATACATAACATGACAAATAAATAGCTCAAACTGATCTGATCAGTTAAGAAACTTAATTGTGGCATAGTTGTCAGGGACACTACTAAACAAGAATCGTATATCCGCACTTTTGAAGAGCGGGTACTAGGACTGATTTGACTATTCAAATAAAGTCTACGAATCTAGTTTATTAAGCAAAGTGCTTAAAAACACTTTACTCGGTAAAAGTGAAAATGCCACCGATCTGTTAGCCCTAGTTCATAGTGAAGCAAGTGGGCCCGTGTCTAGCTAGGCTAGAGGTGGATATGAATATTACGTGACCTATACGGATGTGGCATCGCGTAATGGTTGTGTGTTTTCTTTTGAAGAACACAAATCGAAAACTTTTATAGTTTCGACACGGAATAGACAAACAGATCGGTTATAGTATTACACCATCACGGTAAGACCGTAATGAAAATACTTAAGCAGTAAGTTTCTCGTATACTTGAAAGAGTATAGTATTCTTTCAATGAGGACTCCTCTCGGAACACGTCATTTTGACGGTGTGTCCGAACAGGATTAACCGAATTTTGTTAGACATAATAAGGTTAATCACGAGTCGCTTTGAGCTACCATTTCCTTCAACGGATAAGCTTTAAACAGTGCAAGAACTTATTTTGAATAAGGTTCCATAATAATCTGTTTGACAGATATCATATTAGATATGAAGGGAAAGAACCGGGTTTCTCATTCCTGACTATTTGGGTATGCTTGGCATATGTTTGGATGATACCAAACTAAAACCCAAATATGATAAGTGCCAATTGTAGGTCATCCTAGGGATACCATAAGTATTGTACTTAACACCTCACATAGAGAACAATTAGATTGTTGCTCACCATGCGGTTTTCCTAAGAGGAATACCGATATGCAGTGGTAAGTGGGGGAGGATAGTATAACTCGATGAAAATCGGAGTAATACTGTTCTAGGCACTGAATCTTAATGGAACATATATAGTTCATCAAGGATGAAACTATACCATTAATCTTCGAATACACGAGAACAAAGGAAGTGATACGAGGTATCGACTCCCTATTATGACAAAGTGTCATGAGTCCGAAATGGATTCCATGTATATCAACCAGTTTGGATACTAGTTGATGTACCACATGGCATTGTGCCTATTGGTACTATAAGTCTTCAAGGAAGACGTACATGGATGGCAATATACCAACGTATAAAGCTAGGCTTTTTTAACGGAAAGGTATCGTTATCGACATTGTGTTGATTACGATTCAACCTTTTACCTATTGCCACGGTAGATCCATTTGGATAATGCTTGCTGACGCGCGAGCATAAGTTCTTGGAATTATCATTTTGATGTAATCATAATGGTGTATGATTTAATTCAAAATGAAAATGATTCTTGTGTAAATAAGAGGGTTAGTGGGAGCGCACTGACAGTGGCTGTCCTATAAAATAATGATAATACGTCATTTCTTGGAAATGATATTCCCATAAAATATATGTCGGGGAAAGCTTGCTTTCGAAATACTCTCCGTGGGACTGTACATTGAAAAATGTACAAAACCTGGTGTATCATACGCTTTGAGCATATGGATTCACAAACAGGCTAATCCTAGTGATAGTCACTGGATTGATGTTAGGAACATCCGTTAGTTTCTTAGAGAACTAAGGATGCTGTCTTACTCTATGGAGAAGGAGAACTTGAAGTGACTGAGATCACTGTAGCAAGTTTCCTATAACCGATAAAGACGGCTAAAAGTCGCAAACGGTACTATACAGTTTGAATAACGGTGCAGTGAGCTGGAAATCTTCCAAGCAAGATACTGTTATCGAATAAACAACACATGCGGGTTAATTGCAGCAGCTTAGGCAGCAATAGAAGTCATTTGGGTCGATACATATCTAATTAGATTAGATATAGTTCTGTTAGTAGCTGAGCTAGGCATCAGCACAGGCTAAAGAATTAATGGTCTCATCAACGATCCAGATATATACTTCTATATCATCTGATTCGTTCGGATCATACATCGTGGCGATGTGATGATCGTATAAATCGCGTTAAATGATAATCAAACAAATCCGCTGACGAAAACCTTTCCTCAGCAATTTGAGCGAACCTTACATAGTTCGGGTGTTAGACACTCGAGTGACTGGCTATGTGCCAAGTGGGAGATTGTTGGATAATATGACCCATAGCGTCACTATTTGCACAGAACATTGTGTGTTGTTGTAGCAAATTAACTATGTAACAAGGAAATTGCACTCTCGTCATTTGTGATTAGATCACCATAGATATATAAATGAAGAGAGGTCCCTATGATTAGTTCCTGGATTGAGATGATATGAGACAGTATCAGTCCACGAAGGATTAATCATTAAATATCCCTAGCCGTAGTATTATCGAGACTGGACATCGATAATGCGGAATAGGCTAGTATTGCACTTGTGCGCGTTGTGAGGGCACAACGGCATAGTTCTCATATATAAGTATTGGATACTTATGCAAGTGCGATAGGAGGTCGTGTTTCACCGATGGTACGGGAAACAGCTTCGCTCTGGATAGACCCCTCGGAATCCCATTGGTATTATGACTATGTGTCTATGGGAGGCCGAAATCAAGGTAGGTGTGTATAGTCTTAACCTGAGACTTGCATCGCTAATACTTACGATAATCGATAAACTTTGGATTTGGTGGTTGGGGGCTTTTGACGGTTCTGTGTCTACCACTTCTGGGTTTATCAGAGAGTCGTAGAGTATTGGATGTGATGTCGAGACGGAAGTATCACTCCAGTCATAGTGGAGATGATGTCACGCAGGATACGGTACTAGTGCTCTTGAGTGTTGCGCAACCAATCGGGATATTGTGACCAGGTCATGTATATCCGATTATAGAGACTATGTTACCAGACATCCGATATGTGTTTCGGACGGGGCAGACACTTATCCAGCCCCAGCCCTAACACGTGATTATCCGATACTGGGCCGATACACACAATACTTAGTATACTACGCTTGATATAGATCTATATATTCCTGTAAGAATATTTCTTGGAGAATTGGGTAGGCATGGCGCTTTGCTAGAAGCCAACCTTGTCTTGTAAATCGGTATAAACGTAGTACGAGGTACTTACGTGTTCGGATAGTCCGACGACCGTATTTACTGCCAACATATCCGGAGATCTCATGGGTCGCTTCCTGAAGATTCACCGATGATGTATGACTCGCACTTTAATTAATCTGGGATTAATTAGAAGAGAGAGAAAATTAATCTGGGATTAATTCGATGAGAGGAAAATTAATCTGGGATTAATTACGGAGATATTTTATCTAGGATAAAAATAATTAAAGAGAGAGAACGATTAATTTAGAATTAATCGATAAAATAATATATCCGATATATTATACGAAATTGATTTCGACGCGGAATTAAATTGGATTTTAATTCGGGCGAACGAATTAATTTAGAATTAATTCGTTAGCGACGTGAATAGTGATTTCGCTAGGCGTAATCATTTAATTACGACGCGACGGAAAATTCGTTAATTTGGAATTAGCGAACCCGAGCCCGAGTGTGATTGCGAGCGCATTCGTATTTCGAATTCGAGCGCGGCACGCAAGTCACATCAAGCGTCAAATCACTAGTCGCATCAATCGTCAAATCACTTGTCACTTTGAGTGATGTGATATGACATGTCACTTTAATAAAGTGTAGAGATGTGATGTGAATGTGATGTGAAGTGATTGAAAAGCACTTTTTGCTTTTGCTTTGCTTTTGATTTTAAAGTTTTTAATATATGTTTATTTATTACTTGGTAAATGATTAAAATATAAGACATATATATAAAGCTTTTATTCTCTCTCACCAACCAAGCAAAAACCGAAATGCTCTCCCTCCCATCTCTCACGGTTTTTTCCATTTTCCCTCTCTTTTTCTTCTTCCTCCTTCACGGCTTTGAGCAAATTTCTTCTCAATTTTTTTTGGTTTGTTCACACCAAATGAAGAAGAAAGAGTGCTAGCACACACTTGAGTTATATTATGGTGATAGGGAAACGAATTTGTGAGCTTGGAAAGCTTGAAGCTTGGAGCTTCCATGGAGGTCATCATGGCCGATTCTTGAACCATCAAGGAGGAGCAAAACCGAGCCATCCACCACCTTTGGGAGACATTGCCGAGCATGTAGAGGGAGCTTGAAGGCTTGTGTTCTTCATTTCATCAAAAACCCATCAATGTGAGTTGTGTTTCCGCCTTACTCCTTTGATGTATTCATGCGTTTTTCTTGCTTGATTTGTTGATTTTGGGACCTTAATTAGAACTCAACAGTCACGTGCTAGGCCTGGGACTGGAATAGTGTCTGCCCCGTACGAAGCACATATCGGATATCAAACAACTAGTCTCTTTGAATCGGATAATCATGACCTTGTCACATTATCCTGATGGTTGCAACACAATAGAGAACGAGTTATGAATCCCTGCGTGATCATCATCTCCATATGTCTGGAGTGATACTTCCATCTTGACATCACATCCAATACACTACGATTATCGATAAACCCAATAGAGGCGTATATAGAACCTGTTAAAGCCCTGGACGACCAAAACTAAAGTCTACCGATTGTCGCAAGTATTAGCGATGTAAGTCTCAGGTTAAGACCAAATACATCTACCCTGACGCGGACTCCCATAGACACATATACATATACAAATGGGATTCCGCGGGGTCTATCAGAGCGAAGCTGTTTTCCGTACCATCGGTAAAACAAACCTCCTATCGCACTTGCATAAGTATCCTATACTTAAACATATGAGAACTGTGCGTTATGCCCTCACAACGCGCACAAGTGCAATACTAGTCTATCGCATTATCGATGTCAAGTCTCGATAATACTATACTAGGGATATTTAATGATTAAACCTTATGGATTGATACTGTCTCATATCATCTCAATCTGGAACTAATCATATGGACTTTTACCATTTATAATCATAGTAAGTAAATTACGAATGATGATAAAAGGCAATTTCAATATTACATAGTCAATCTTGTACAAAAACACAATGTCTTTTACAAACAGTGACGCTATGGTCATAATTGTCTAACAATTGCACTCTTATCATTTGTGAATAGATCACCAAGATATATAAATGATGAGAGGTCCTTATGATTTGTTCCTTGATTGAGAATGGTATGAGACAGTATCAATCAACGAAGGATAAATCATTAAATATCCCTAGTTAGAGTATTATCGAGATTGGACATCGATAAATACGTAAAAGACTAGTATCGCACTTGTGCGCATTGTGAGGGCACAACGACATAGTTCTCATATATTTAAGTATTGGATACTTATGCAAGTGCGGTAGGAGGTTGTGTTTCACAACGGTACGGGAAACAGCTTCGCTCTGGATAGACCCCTCGGAATCCCATTGGTATTGTGACTATGTGTCCAAGGGAGTCCGACATCAGGGTAGGTGTGTATGGTCTTAACCTGAGACTTGCACCGCTAATGCTTACGACAATCAATATACTTTGATTGAGGTCGTCAAGGGCTTTAATCGATTCTGGTACGCCGATTTTGGGTATATTGAGAATCGTAGAGTATTGGGTGTGATGTCAAGACGGAAGTATCACTTCAGTCATACTGGAGATGATGTCACGTAGGATATACGGTATTAGTGCTCTTAAGTGCTGGCCGACCATCGTGATATTATGACAAGGCCATGTATATCCGACTATAGAGACTAGTTACCAGACATCCGACATGTGCTTCGGACGGGGCAGACACTTATCCAGCCCCAGCCCTAGCACGTGACTATCCGATACCGGGCCGATATACACAATACTTGGTATACTACGCTTGATAGAGATCCTTATATATTCTATAAGAATATTTCAGGAGAATTGGGTAGACTTCGTGCTTTGCTAGAAGCCGACCTTGTCTCTTAAATCGGTAGAACGTAGTACTTGGTACATACGTGATTCGGATACTCCGACGACCGTATTTACTGCCAGCTTATCCGGGGATCTCATGGGTCACTTCCCGATAATACACCGATGACGCATAACTCGCACTCATAATTAATCTGGGATTATATAGAAGAGAGAGAAAATTAATCTAGGATTAATTACGGAGATATTTTATCTAGGATAAAATATCGTCTAAAGAGAGATAACGATTAATTTGGAATTAATCGGTAAATTAATATATTCGATATATTAAATGAAATTAGATTTCGACGCGGAATTAAAATTAGATTTTAATTCGGGTGAATGAATTAATTTAGAATTAATTCGTTAGTGACGTGAATAGTGAATTTGCTAGGCGGAATCATTAAATTACGACGCGATGCAAAATTCACTAATTAGGAATTAGCGAACCCGAGCCCGAGTGTGATTGCGAGCGCATTCGTATTTCGAATTCGAGTGCGGCAACACAAGTCACATCAAGCGTCAAATCATTCATCACATCAAGTGTCAAATCTAAAGTCACTTTGAGTGATGTGATTGATTGATGTGATTGAGTTGATTGATTGATTGACACACATCAAGTCACTTTAATAAAGTGACATTGAATAGTGATGGGTGTTGTTGGAATAATATTTGGTGGTTCTGTAATTGATTACCATTTACTTTATTTGATAATTTAAATGGTAAATGCTTATTATTTTTGGAAAAATATATAAAGCATTTTGGTAATTCATTTTACAAGTCAACCATTTACACATCTCCACCAATTCTTCTCTCTTTCTCACGCCCAAGGGGCTGTTTTCTCTTCTCCAATACAGCTCACTGCCGTGAGCTTCAAGGGGAGCAATGAGTGGTTTTTGTTGCAAAAACCAAGTGCTAGCACACTTAGGAGAGTTGCGAAGGTGTTAGGGAGGTTCATCCATGAGGTGGGATCCGTTCGACGAAGCTTGGAGCTTGACGAAGGACCACTTTCACGCCCAAAATAGTGAGTATATTCACTGCAGTTCACGCCCATTGCAGTGAGGATTTTCAAGTTTTGTTGCTTGCCGCGTCTCACAACCGATCGATGTGAGTATTCCACTACCTCCGTTGATGTGTTCACACATTGTTTTCATGTCTTGTTTGATCTTGGGACCTAGAAATAAACCTAACAATGGCATCAAGAGCTATAGGTTCAAGCATGAAAATGTAGGGTTTAAAATTGGGTATTTTTTATTTGAGCATGATTTAATGAAATTGGATGTTTGAGCATGCTTAATATATGTTATATTGAAGATTGATTTGATCAATTTCAACAAAATGTGATTGGATCAATTTTGCCCAAATTTTTCATCTTGGCCGAATGTGTATTGATTTTTGGGTTCTTGGAATTTTTGATTTTGATTCGTTTGATGAGTTGGAATCATTAAGGATAATGTTAATTTGAAACTAATTGGATTGGATTTTGAATTGAACATAAAATCCCCAAAAGTTATCACCTTGGCCGAATGTAATTATGCCCTAATGTCTTGGTACATTTTGATTTTAGGACATTGGATGTGTATGAAATCATTAAGGATGTTGATTTAATGTCGATTGTGGGTTTGATTGGATTGAAACCAAATCAGACACAAAATCCCTCCTTTGGCCGAGAGCTTTAAAGCATGTAATGGGTTTGATTTTTTCATTTATGTGTTGGACATGTGATAATGATAATGAGCATGATTAATTGGACTAATTTGGTGTTTTGGAAGTATGATTTAGGTGATTAATCATGTAATGCACTTTAGGTAATTAAATTGCGGAATTGGATTTATGTAATTTAATTATTTGGGCCTTAAATTGGATTTGGGCTTCTAATGTTGTAATTGGACTTATTGGGCTTGATTTTATCAAGTTGGGTTTAGGCCAAATGGATTGGATCCAATTGGGCCCAAAACCACTTCCGTTAAGCCCAATTGCGACTTGATGAACCTTTAAAGTTTAATTGGGCCTAATGGGCCAAGATTGATTTATGGGCTTATGGGGTAAATCCCGGATTGGATTTTGGTTATTCGGATTGACCCGAGTTGACCAAAAGTCCATGCCTTAAGAAATCAATTAAAAGCCCATTAGACTTTAATTGAATTGACGTTGGACGTTGATCGGTCTTTGAGACGCGTTACGATTAAATTTGGAATTTAAGTCGTAAAAGGTTTATTATTAAAGTGTAATATTTAATTTGGAGTTAAATAACGAATTAGAATTGAATGCATATTAAATTGGATTTAATGACGTAGTTTAATTTAATTCGAGAATTTGTACTTTGAGTATTTATTCGCAAAACGAGTTCGAATCGAGCAAAATCAAATCATTGTTTGAACATTGGATGATCACATAATTATCAGATTAATTAATTTGATTAGATTGATTGATAGCATGCTTATGTGTGAATACATGGTTGTGATGAATGAATAATGTATATCGGATGAATATTAGTCGGGTGGGGCAATTTTGGAAATTGTTGTACTAAATTCGATTTATTAAATTGGACCTGCGTGTCCAGCCTTATCACCTTTATTCTCTTTGTATTCTCTTCTCACCTATTCCCCTCAATGTAAATGAGGTTTCTTTAGAAGTGTAGTGTAACGGGTAGAAGTAATACAAGTGCTAGCTCGAGTGAGAAAGAGAGAGATTTGATCTAGGATCAATGTGTTAAGTATCCATCTGCATATCATTATTATTTTATTTTCATACTCGCTTTATTATGTGTTTAGAATGCATGTTTAAGGGTGTATGATGATGAGACCTTAACAAAGTCATTGAGTGATTCATGCTCAAGATCCTAGATTGGCATGGGTTGTTGGCCAAAGTCAAGCCCTTGTCTGTCGAAGATGTGTTTGAATCACGAGGCTTTGTTCCATATTGGTGTCATATCCAAGTTGTGGTTTGTTGGCCAAAGTCAAGACCCATTCTTGTCCATCGACTTTGATTACGAAGCTTCCATGGTCAATGGGTCCACGCTTGACTGGGATCACTAGGTTTGTTGTGCCAAAGCCAAGGCCTAGTTGATTCAGAGGAAAAAGGTTAGGGTATATATTCGATATATAGGCATATATAAGATATATGTTTCGGACTTGGATGTCCACCTACTGGATCTAGGAGTTGGATGGGATCCAAATTGATCTTCGAGATCTACCTAGTTAACTATCATACAATTTGTTGGCCAAAGTCAAGATTGTGTGATACTTTAACGGGATCCTAGCCCACTAGGAAACACGGTTCCCGAGTACTCGACAGAGGGTTAGAGGCTCGACGAAAAATAGTGGGAGGCAAGAATTGAATTTGCAATATTCGTTCAATTACTCGCCATACGCGCTCAAACAAATATCACTCGTCAAATAATAAAAGTATTAGTTGGACTAATAGTTAATGTTGTTTTTAAATAATATAGTTTGACTATAAATTCAATAAATAGTTGATTTTATAATTGGATTATAGTAATCAATATAATTGAATTAATATTATAGTTGATTAAATAATTGGATTATTGTAATCATTACAATAAATAGTACCTATAATAAATTGATTAAATAGTTGGACTATTGAAATCAAGAAAAATTGAAAAGTTGAATATTTAAAATATATAATCCTTGGATTAAATGTTTTAAATGATTTAATTTTCAATTGGGAATAAATAATAGGTTACTTTATTTGATAAAATAACTTATTATACCAAAGCCCAAAATTAAGCAAATAGTATAGCATAAAATCTTTGGAAGATTTATGTGATGATGACTTTAGTGCTTAATTTAATATACTTGTCATAAATCTATCTTTAGATTTAAAAGGTATTAAAATTGCAATATGTAATTCTTGGAGAATTAATGACTATTCTAGAGGAGAAAAGTCAAAGTTTGCAATTGGGCATATTGCACAAGGTGCACATCATTACAATATTCTAAAACCCAAGGCTTGGCCAAAGGTTTGTGAAATATTGAAAAGGATAATGAACATATCCCAAAGTGACTACCGTTTGGATATGGCAGACACGAAGGAATTAAAGAAAGAGCAAGGCTCTGACTTTAAAAATGTTTGTCAAAGTTATGTTCACTACTAGTATCGAAATTAGATTTTAAATACTTAGTGTAGTACATAAAATATATGTATTAATGTTCAGAATCTGCTATGAGCAGGATACTGACTTCAAGCCGATATTTCTCTGCGAATCAGAAACGGGACGAAAGTCGCTGTTTCGACCGTAGATACCTAAGTTTAGGAACTGCCCTTTGGATATGTACTTAAATTAGGAACTGTTATAATGTAACTAGTTTGACTAGAGACATTATCTCTGTATCAGTGTTTAATCCATTGTGGATAAACCTTATATTTTAGAACACTAAGTGTTCATTATATAAAGATGATACTGAGATAAACGCATTAGATGTATACAACAGTATTTATATTTTGAATATAAATAAAATCTCGAACATATAATATGACAAACTATAGCTCATACTGATCTGATCAGATGAACTAACTGTGGCATTGTTGTCTGAGACACAATTAAACAAGAGTCGTATATCCACACTTTTGAAGAGTGGGTACTATGACTGATTTGACTAATCAAATAAAGTCTACGAATCTAGTTTATTAGGTAAGGTACCTAAAACACTATTTACTTGGTAAAAGTGCAAGTGCCACCGATCTGATAGCCCTATTCATAGTGAAGTAAGTGGGCCCATATCTAGCTAGGCTAGATGTGAAAATGAATATTTCGTGACCTTAACGGATGTGGCATCACGTTATGGTTATGTGTTTCTTTTGAAGAACACAGATCGGAAACTTTAGAGTTTCGACACGAAGTGGAAAAACAGATCGGCTATAGTATTATGCCGTCACAGTAAGACCGTATTGGAAAATACTTAAGCATTAAGTTTCATTTATATCTGAAAGAGTATAGTATTCTTTCAAATGAGGACTCCTCCTGGAACACGTCAGTTTGACGGTGTGTCTGAACGGAGAAACCGAATTTTGTTGGACATGATAAGGTTAATCATGAATCGCTCTGAGCTACCTTTTCCTTCAAAGATAAGCGTAAACAGTGCAGAACTTATTTAGAATAAGGTTCCATTAAATTCTGTTTGACAGACTTCATATTGGATATGAATCGGAAGGAAACATGGTTTCACACTCCAGATGATTTGGGAATGCTAGGCTTACGTTTGGATGATATCAAACTAGAACCCAAATCGGATAAGTGCCAAATGTAGGTTATCCTAGGGAAAACCATAAGTATAGTACTTAAACATCTCACAAGAGAACAATGTAATTGTTGCTCACCATGCGATTTTCCTAAGAGGAATACCGAAATGCAGTGGTTAGTGGGAGGACAGTAAAACTCGATGAAAATCGGAGTAATACTGTTCAAGGCACGAAGTTCTTAATGGAACACAAACAGTTCATCAAATGATGAATTTGTACCATTAATCTTCGAATACACAAGAACCCCGTAGATCGGAGAGAGTAAGAAAACAACCTAGGGTATGGATTTCTGATCTCACCTCATAAAGATGTCAATCTTATGGAGGTACACCATCCGACTACGTCTTGAGGAAGTGATACCAGGTATCGACTCCCTTCATGGCAAAGTGCCATGAGTCCGAAATGGATTCCATGCATAACAACTATGTTTGGACACTGGTTTTTGTACCGCAAGGCATTGTGTCTATCGGTACTGTAAAGGTCGTCTAGGAAGACATACGTGGAAGGCAACATAACAACGTATACAGCTAGGCTTGTAGCCGAAAGGTATCGTTATCAACATTGTGTTGATTACGGTTCAACCTTTTACCTGTTGCCACGATAAATCCATTTGGATAATGCTTGCAGTAGCTGCACGTTTCATTTATGAAATGTGTCAGTTAAAGATCAAAATCGCTTTCCTTAAACGGAAACCCTTTGGAGGATGTTTATAACATCCTAACGATTTTTTCGTACTAAAACCAGTAAACAAGGTTTGCAGGTTATTTGATCCATGTTTGGATTGAAGCAAGCATTAGGTTCTTGGAATCATCGTTTTGATGTAATCATAATGGTCTATGATTCAATTCAAAACGAGAATGATTCTTATGTATATAAGGAGGTTAGTGGGAGTGCACTGACAATAAATGTCCTTTAATAAAATAATGATGATATATCATTTCTTGGAAATGATATTCCCATAAAACAATCGGCGAAAGCTTGGTTTTCGAAGAAAATTCTCCATAGAATTCTTGGGAGTAGCAACCTTTATTCTAGGAATAAAGATCTACTGCGATAGATTAAATTGTTAAAACTCTGCGAGAACTAGTACATTAAAATGTATGTGACGTAGTGTCTCATACGCTTTGAGCATATGGATTCACAATCAGGCCAATCCAAGTGATAGTCACTGGATTGATGTTGAGAACATCCGTTAGAATCTTAGAGATCTAAGGATGCTGTCATAATCTGTGGAGAAGGAGAACTTGAAGTGACTGGGATCACTACTGCAAGTTTCCAACCGAAAAAAAACAACGATGAAAGTCGCAAAAGGTACTATACAGTTTGAATAACGGTACAGTAAGTTGGAAATCTTCCAGCAAGATACTGTTACCAAATAAACAAAAAATACGGATTAATTGCAGCAGCTGAGGCAGCAATAGAAGCCATCTGGGTCAATAATAAATCTAATTAGATTAGATAAAGTTCTGTTAGCAGCTGAGCTAGGCGTCAGCGTAGGCTAAAGAATTAATGGTCTCATCAACGATCCAGATACATACTTCGACAAATCATCTGATTCGTTCGGATCATACATCATGGCGATGTGATGATCATATAAATCACGTCAGACGATAATCATAAAAATCCGCTGACAAAAGCTTTTCTCAGCAATTTGAGCCAACCGTACATAGTTCGGGTGTTAGGCACTCGAGTGACTGGCTATAGGCCAAGTGGGAGATTGTTGGACAATTATGACCCATAGCGTCACTATTTGTACAGATCATTGTGTTGTTGTACAAATTAACTATGTGACAAAGGAGATTGCACTCTTATCATTTGTGATTAGATCACCAAGATATATAAATGATGAGAGGTCCTTATGATTTGTTCCTTGATTGAGAATGATATGAGACAGTATCAATCAACGAAGGATAAATCATTAAATATCCCTAGTCAGAGTATTATCGAAATTGGACATCGAAAAATATGTAAAAGACTAGTATCGCACTTGTGCGCATTGTGAGGGCACAACAACATAGTTCTCATATATTTAAGTATTGGATACTTATGCAAGTGCGGTAGGAGGTTGTGTTTCACCGACGGTACGGGAAACAGATTCGCTCTGGATAGACCCCTCGGAATCCCATTGGTATTGTGACTATGTGTCTATGGGAGTACGACATTAGGGTAGGTGTGTATGGTCTTAACCTGAGACTTGCACCGCTAATGCTTACGACAATCAATATACTTTGATTGAGGTCGTCAAGGGCTTTAACCGGTTCTGGTACGCCGATTTTGGGTATATTGAGAATCGTAGAGTATTGGGTGTGATGTCAAGACGGAAGTATCACTTCAGTCATACTGGAGATGATGTCACGTAGGATACGGTATTAGTGCTCTTAAGTGCTGGCCGGCCATCGGGATATTATGACAAGGCCATGTTTATCCGACTATAGAGACTAGTTACCAGACATCCGACATTTGCTTCGGACGGGGCAGACACTTATCCAGCCCCAGCCCTAGCACGTGACTATCCGATACTGGGCCGATATACACAATACTTGGTATACTACGCTTGATATAGAATATTTCCGGAGAATTGGGTAGACTTCGTGCTTTGCTAGAAGCCGACCTTGTCTCGTAAATCGGTAGAACGTAGTACTTGGTACGTACGTGATTCGGATACTCCGACGACCGTATTTACTGCCAGCTTATCCGGGGATCTCATGGGTCGCTTCCCGATAATGCACCGATGACGCATAACTCGCACTCATAATTAATCTGGGATTATATAGAAGAGAGAGAAAATTAATCTAGGATTAATTACGGAGATATTTTATCTAGGATAAAATATCGTCTAAAGAGAGATAACGATTAATTTGGAATTAATCGGTAAATTAATATATTCGATATATTAAACGAAATTAGATTTCGACGCGGAATTAAAATTAGATTTTAATTCGGGCGAACGAATTAATTTAGAATTAATTCGTTAGCGACGTGAATAGTGAATTTGCTAGGCGGAATCATTAAATTACGACGCGACGGAAAATTCGCTAATTAGGAATTAGCGAACCCGAGCCTGAGTGTGATTGTGAGCGCATTCGTATTTCGAATTCGAGTGCGGCAACGCAAGTCACATCAAGCGTCAAATCATTCATCACATCAAGTGTCAAATCTAAAGTCACTTTGAGTGATGTGATTGATTGATGTGATTGAGTTGATTGATTGATTGACACACATCAAGTCACTTTAATAAAGTGACATTGAATAGTGATGGGTGTTGTTGGAATAGTATTTGGTGGTTGTGTAATTGATTACCATTTACTTTATTTGATATTTTAAATGGTAAATGCTTATTATTTTTGGAAAAATATATAAAGCATTTTGGTAATTCATTTTACAAGTCAACCATTTACACATCTCCACCAATTCTTCTCTCTTTCTCACGCCTAAGGGGCTGTTTTCTCTTCTCCAACACAGCTCACTGCCGTGAGCTTCAATGGGAGCAATGAGTGGTTTTTGTTGCAAAAACGCAAGTGCTAGCACACTTACGAGAGTTGCGAAGGTGTTAGGGAGGTTCATCCATGAGGCGGGATCCGTTCGACGAAGCTTGGAGCTTGACGAAGGACCACTTTCACGCCCAAAACAGTGAGTATATTCACTGCAGTTCACGCCCATTGCAGTGAGGATTTTCAAGTTTTGTTGCTTGCCGCGTCTCATAACCGATCGATGTGAGTATTCCGCTACCTCCGTTGATGTGTTCACACATTGTTTTCATGTCTTGTTTGATCTTGGGACCTAGAAACAAACCAAACACCTCCGTCAGGACAAACTCTAGGTCTTCGCAGACCAGGATAGCGTTCATGTTACTTTTCCACTTAACATAGTTTTTCTCCCATTAATTTATCATTTGAGAGTATGGAAATAATTGGAGAAACCATGGCTAGTAAATGAAATAAACATGCATTTAACATTCATACATCTCATATAATCATCAAATAATTTTGGCATAAAATTAAACATAATGCATGAACCATGAATAACGAATTAAAAACCAAAGAGAATTACTATGCCACAGAAATCTATCATTCCATAAGTAAGTGCCGCCGTAGGGTAGGTCAAGTTCTTATATGGTAGATCGAGACAATCTAAGTCGATTTAATATATGCGGGAATAACTCTTATTCTTATATTAAACAACTACTGTTTCATTCGATCAAGGAATTTTATTAACAGTTAATTATTTCTATGTGAGTGTAACCCACCGTTTCGGGATTCTTGGACTTACGAGTGAAGTGCCGCCGTAGGGTAGGTCAGTTCACAAGATACATCTAGAATCCCTATCCTCTCGGAACCCAAACCTGATATTGACCCAAAATGGACACCATCCGTAGGGGGACGAAAGCAAAGCCGTCTCGTGGCGTCTTTTGAATCTCACGTTTTTGGACTAACAACGGAGATCACGGGATATACTGTAGTATATCTCTCTCCCACTCACTATTTTAAAATTAAGGTTTCTATCTATAAAATATCTAATATTTTATTTTAATTACTAGTGTGAATAAACTTATAGCGGCTAAAACATAATTAATTTACACTAGTTCACCATTAGTGACCTAACAATTTGAACTTTTAAAATTTGTCTCACTAATGTCTATTAGTCTTTACTAATTGTTTTACTCTATTAAACTAATTTAGTATGAGAGCAATATTAGTGACTTATCATATTTTAACTCTTAAAATACTACACTAATAAGTTTAAATTTATGGAATTCTAAAATGGTCAAAATTTTAATTAAACATTTTAATAAATCTTAGTGCATTATAAAATCCAATAATACGCGGAATTGTATTCCGAGTGCAGACCATATTACCGTCCATTCAGATTCGGCTATAGAATTTATATCCGGATTTTCAACCTATATACTAATGGATTTTTACTATGCACTAATTAAACCTAATCTATTAGAATTCAAATTTTAAACGATAAATCCAATTACTTGATTTCCATGCATATCATATTCTAATTTAAACACTTTAAATTACATAAAATCATATTTTTATATCTATAATGATAATGCATCTAAAACAAGTTATGACATGTAAAATACAAGAGTGGGCACCTTAAGCTATATGACATGTTATTCAAACAATTCGAAATAAACATACATATAACATAAAAAAATATTTTGCATTGACCATGATCTTATTTTCCTATACTATTCTAATTAGTACATAAGATTCACCAAGGCATCCATTGGTCTTCAAATCCCGCTTCAAAGTGGTGTTGGCTCTTTTTGCGATTTTGGTGCTCAAAATTACAAAAATTGAAATTTTACATTGAAATATAAAATTACAACAAATATAAACAATGGTCTTATGGCCTTACATCCCAAAAATAAAACCAACTACAAAAATAAGAGCTGGAAAAATTTACGACCAATGCAAAATCCATTCATCATATGAAATAACAAAAACATTCATTATATGAATATTATATCGTGCTCACTCATCTAAACATGCATATCATATTTATAACTCATATAAATATATTAAAAAAGAAACTTTAAATGAAAAAGAGAAGGGTTAAGAACACTTTTCAACCTCGCTCTAGATGCCAATTGTAGGAAACGCTTTCCTCGCGTAGCGGAAGCGGCTTAGGCGCATAGATCGGACTTGAAAATTTTTTCTGCCATTCCCCTCCTTTAGCCGATTGGAACCAGCAACTCTACTGATATTTTACTTCTATTTCGGAAAAACTTTCAACCCAGGAACGCCCTCGAAACAGACCCCGAACAGCCCCCGAACTACAGTGAAATAAAGGACTATTTTAGACCCGTTACACACCTGGACTGCACCCAAATCAGCCCTGATTTACATGACCTTCTGTGATGTATTAGGTCTGATTTTTCTTTCAAAATACAGCAACAATATAGCCCCAAAAAGTTCCTAAGGTGTTTCCTAAAATTCTGAATTAAAACAAAAACAAACCGAGTCCCGAAACAACAAGACAAGTGGCGAAAAGTAGTATGGGCTAACTCACAAAATAAATCCCTAAACATTTTAGAGATTTAATCACATTGAATATTTTTTTTTCTTCTTATGTTTTTCAATAGAGTTTCTCAACTTTTGAGAGAATGGTAAAGAAGAAGGTGGCTAGGGTTTGCAAGAATGAGAGTTTTTAAAAAAGAAAAACAAATTTTCTTTATATATTTAGGTCAAATTGTTTCCAAAACAAAACAACCACTCCCCTCCCCATCCAATACAAGAATCGGCCAAGGCTAAGATTTTAATTTAATTTTGTAACATCTAATATTTAATTAACATAATAAAAGTTGTTACAAAAATTAAATATATCATTACCTTTCAAAAAGGTGTAACATTCAAATAAGAGATTTAATTGCCAAAATAAATAAAATTCTTCCCTTTTTTTTTCTCAAAAAATCGGCAATGGCATATATTTTCTTTATTAATTTTGTAACATGTAATGTTAACTTTCCATAAAGTCAAAGATGTTACAAAGTCAAAAAGATTAATGCCATTATAGATTTGTAACTTCCAAAATTAAATCAAGGGTTTCCAAAACCCATAATTTGGAAATTACAATCTTAGCCTTATTAAATTATATCATATATATAATTTAATATTTTTTATTTTATAATTATCATATAATTATTAATACCATACATTAATTTTTAATATATAGTTTCAAGTATGACAAATAATATTATTAATCATAATTATAATATTTATGCATATGTGAGTATATAATTGGACTATCCAATTATACTAAATATGTTATAGTAAATCGAGAAAGCACGGGGACCAAATGGACCTACGGTTCCGAGCTCTAATAATCTCGAAATATTAATGAAACATTCCGAATTATTCACTCCTAGTTATTCCACTAAAAACCTGAAGTTGCACTCTCGTTACCGCAGATGATATACTAAGCCAAACTAAGTCGGTGTCCATCGATATAGTCATTACATACGAACTAACCCTTGACGAGTATCTCGTAATTATAGCCGGGTCATAATGTCCGTTATACCCCTCTAATTATTTTTACCTTAAGTACCATTGATTCTCTAATGAATAATTTATTCATAACTATTATGAATTTTAATCTTTATATTTGTAATAGAAAGACTTGAGTGCTCAAATCGTTCAAGCACCGAATCAACCCTCAAGAAAGATACTCCTCTACTTCTCGCAAGAAGAAGTGAACTCCATGTCTATGTAAAACGTTCCCAGCTATATAACAGACCATGCTCCCAAAGTACGTAGCTATTGGTCGGGACTGCTACACCAACCCCACCTTTGTAAATCAAAGGACATAACCTGCCATGCAGGAGTTCGTAGTACACTCAGGATTAAGATCATTCCATATATGACCATCTAGTAGATCAAAATGACTTTCTTTGTTTAATAGATGTTAAAAGAATGTCATTTCCATATAGGTCCAGTCCTATATGATCACACCATACAAGGTGCCTATATTCTCATGGCTCTACATGGACGATCCCGGATCAAGGTCGCCATATAAATATAGAATGGACCGCAGCTATAGATAAACCACAAATAAATTACCCACCTTGTTTCCTCTCTATAGACTATTTAAGATTACTAACTTCAGACTTAAACCCTCTTGTGTATGACACTCATACAGTAAGTCTGAAGGTACATAAGTAATCTAGGGTATACAAGATGATATATATAATATGCGAAAATTAAACAAACACTTTGATAAATGAATAATGCATCATTTTATTTCAAAACACATAAAACCGTTTACATCACATGTAGCTCTAGGGCATACATCCCAACAATTAATCCATAATGACCAAAAGTCTATGCCTAAAGAATTAATTAAAAGCCCATCGGACCAAATAAGAATTGGCATTGGATGCTAAATGAGCCTTTAAAACCATTTGGATTGGATTTGGAATCTAATTCTAAAAAGACCATTATAATAATAAGTGTAATTATTTAATTTGGAATTAAACTTGAATTAGTATTGAATATAATTTAAATTGGATTTAATATTAGAGTGCAATATAATTCAATAATACTTACTTTGAGTATGTATTCTTAAACGAGTTGGACTCGCGCAAATCAAATCGTTGTATGAACATTGGATGGTCATTAATTGAAGTAATTGGATTAGATTGATTGGCAACATGATATGTGTGAATGCTTGGATGTATTTGTTTGAATAATGTATATCGGATGGATATTAGATGGGTGAGGGTAATTTTGGAAATTATTGTAAATATTATATTTATTTGAAATTGGACCTGCGTGTCCAGCCTATCACCTCTTATTCTCATTGTATTCTCTTCTCACCAATTCCCCTTAATATAAATGAGGTTTCTTATAATGTTATGTAATTGGGTATATAGAAGAATACAAAGTGCTAGGATTTGTTCTAGGAACAAAATTATATATATCCATCCATATATCATTATTATATTTATCGCATTTTTTTATGCTTTTAGAATGCATGTTTAAGGGTGTATGATGAGACCTAATCAAAGATAATAAATTGGTTGTCAATTTACAAAAATGCCCTCATATTTAATATTAAGCGTTTTCTTCCATTGAGTGGTTCTTTCTCAAAATCCAAGATTGGCTTTGATTTGTTGGCCAAAGTCAAGATCATTGTCTATTAGGGATGTTTTTGAACCATGAAAGCTTTGTTAATATCGCATGTCTTGGGCAGTTGTGACTTGTTGGCCAAAGTCAAGGTCACTCATGTTCATCAATGTGGATTACGAGGTTTTCCCACTGTTAATGGGTCGCGCTTAACTGGAATCATTAACCTTGTTAAGCCAAAGCCAATGCTTAGTTGATTCAGAGGAAACAGCTTAGGAAATATATTAGATATATATGTCCGACTTGGATGTCCACTTATCAGATCTAGAAATTGGATGGGATACAATTAATCTTAGAGATCTACCTTGTTAAATTTTATAAAGCTTGTTGGCCAAAGTCAAGGTTGGTATTATTTAACGGGATCCTAGCCCACTAGTAAATTAGGTTTCTCGAGTACCCAACGGAGGGTTAGAGGCTCGCCAAAAATTAGTGGGAGGCTAGTATTAAATTTGCAATTTCGTTTAGTACTCGCTAATATGTGTTCTCTATTATTTTATTTTCGTTATTATATATATTAGTTGGACTAATATTATTTATTTATTGTTTTATTTGAATAGTTAGACTGTACTCAACACTATTCCATTTGTAGTTGGTTATATAGTTGGACTATAATAACCATTACATTTGAGTGTACCCAAAACATTTGATTGGATAGTTCGACTATAACAATCAAAATTGCTGGAAAGATAAGCTTTAGGGACATAATCATAGGCGAGAATGTCTTTAACGACACAAATTTTCCAGACTAGGAAACGAACCTCATGATAGTCTTGGAAGCTGAGAAGTTACTCTATGTAATAGAGAGACCTCACAGGCCAAAGCCCGGACTTGAGCGGCCAGTGGAGCATGAGCTTTGGAAGACTCATCGTGATGATAACTTTACTGCTCAATCCGTTATGCTTGCTGCAATGAATCCTCAATTTCATCGTCTGAATAATGGATTGGATCCTTATACGATGATGTTAAAGTTGAAGGATCTTCATAGATCTAATCTTAGATCTCAGATGTATGATTTACAGAAGAAGCTCTTTCTCTCTCGTATGTCAGATGGTACATCTGTCAAACGCTACGTATCGTTGATGATTGTTGACATTAAACAGCTGGGTCAGCTGGGCATTACCTTTGAGGTCGAGACTTCCATAGATTTGATCTTACAGTCTCTAGGTAGAGCCAGAGCTTGTGAAAGGCAAGAAACACGAGACGCATCTTACTTTGACATCCAAGAAGGTCAAGGCTTGGCCGAAGACTTCCGATGGTGTGAAGAAGAAGAAAAAAAAAGGCAAGGCTCAATCATCACAGTTTTCTGGGAAGACAAAGGAAAAATCCCAAGACGTCTGCCTACACTATACAAAAAAGGGTCACTGGAAGCGTGAATGCCGTAAGTTCTAGTTGGACTTGGAGGAAGCGAAGGCGGGAAAGGTTCCGGCTTCAGGTATGTTTGTTATTAAATAAACATGTCCACTACTAGTTTTTAAAATTAGATTTTTGATACTGGATGTGGTACTCACATATGTACTGATGTGTATGATCTGAATTTTAGCAGGAGACTGGCTTCAGAGGAAATCGATCTGTGAGTCGGAAATGGGACGAGAGTCGCCGTTTTGGCCGTTGGCACCTATGTTTTGAATCTGCCCTCAAGCATGTACTTACATTAGGTGACTGTTATTTTATACCTAGTTTGACTAAGAGTATTAGCTCTGTACTTTGTTTAACCCGATGCGGGTATACCTTTGTATTCAGGAACACTGGGTGTTTTGTTTATAAAAATATATGTGAATAATGGTCTTTATATTTTACATATAAACGAATCTTAAAAATATAACATGGAAAAAAAAGCTTAAATTGAGTAAAACCGATGAGACTTATTTATGGCATTATCGTCTGGGACACATAAATAAAACTCGTATATCCACACTTTTGAAGAATGGATACTTGAACGGATTTGATCCTAATTCATATGATGTCTGCGAATCTTGTTTGTTAGGCAAAATGCCTAAAACAACTTTTAGTGGTAAACGTGTACGTGCCATTGAACTGTTAGCCCTCGTTCATAGTGACTATGTGGGCCCATGTCTAGCCAAGCTAGAGGTGGATATGAATATTTCGTAACCTTTACGGATGATACATCACGTTATGGTTATGTGTATCTAATGAAACACAAGTGGGGAACTTTTGAGAAATTCAAAGAGTTTCGACACGAAGTAGAAAAATAGACTGGCAAAAGTATTAAAACATTGCGGTTGGATTGTGGTGGAGAATACTTAAGCAATGAGTTTCAAGATTACTTGAAAGAATATGGTATTCTTTCATAGTGGACTCCTCATGGAACACCTCCGAACAGAGAAATCGAACTTTGTTGTACATGGTAAGGTTAATGATGTTTCGCACAGAGCTACTAATTTCCTTCTGGAGATACGCATTAAACAGTGCAATACTTAATTTGAATAAAGTTCCATCAAAGTCTATTAAATAGACTCCATATGAAATATGGACAGGAAAAATAACGAGTTTCTTATTCCTGAAGATTTGGGGATGCTGGGCATATGTTAAATGTTTGGATAGTACCAAACTAGAACCTAAATCGGGTAAGTGTCTATTTATAGGTTATCGTTAGGAAACGTAAGGATATTATTTCTATAACCCACAAGAGAATAAAATTTTTTTTGCTCTCCATGCTGTTTTCCTAGAAAAGGAATTCATGAATGCAGTGGTAAGTGGGAGGAAAGTAGAACTCGATGAAAATCGGAATGATACTGTTCCTGGCACCGAACCCCTCACGGAACACCAACAGTCCACCAGGGATGAGACTGTTCCATAATCTCCTAATACACAAGATCCGCGTAAGTCGAAGAGAGTCAGAAAAAACCCTAAAAGGTAATGATTTCTGATCTCACCTCATATAGACATTAATCTATTGAGGATGATGAACCAGCTACGTATGAGGAAGCGAAACAAGGTATCGACTCCGTTTTATGGCAAGAAGCCATGAAGTCCGAAATGGATTCCATATATACCAACCAAGTTTTGGACAGTGGTTGATGTACCAGAAGACATTAAGCCTATTGGTTGTAAATGGGTCTTCAAAAAGAAGACAGACATGGTAGGCAACATACAAACGTATAAAGTTAGGCTTGTAGCTAAAGGGTATCGTCAACGACATTGTTGCATAATTCGATTATGAAATATGGTAGATGGATGTCAAAACCACTTTCCTTAATGGAAACCTTTTGGAGGATGTTTATATTCGACAACCTGATAGTTTTGCCGTACCAAGACATGCAAACAAGGTTTGTAAGTTAAATCGATCCATTTATGGATTAATGCAAGCATTTTGTTCTTGAAACCAATATTTTGATAAAATCATAAAAGAATATGGTTTTAATCAAAATGAAGATGATTCTTGTGTATATAATAGGTTAGTGGAAGCACACTGACATTCATTGTCCTATATGTTGATGATGTATTACTTATTGGCAATGACATTCCCATGCTATAATCAGTGAAAGCTTGGCGTTCATTAACATTCTCCATGAAAGACCTTAGAGAAGCAACCTTTATTTTAGGAATAATGATCTATTGGGATAGATCTAGAAAGCTACTGGCACTCTCCTAGAGCTCGTACATTGACAAAGTGTTGAAGAGATTCAACATGGATCAGTCTAAGAAGGGGCTGCTTCCGGTGTCACATGACATCTCTCTATCTAAGGATGTGTGTCTTAGAACTCAAAATGAGAGAGATGCAATGATTCGGATCACATATGCTTAGCAGTCGGATCGATCATATATGCCATGATATGTACGCGACCTAATATCTCATATGCTTTGAGCATGTGCAATCACTATCAGGCTGATCTAGGTGATGGTCACTGAATTGCTGTAAAAAAACATCCTTATGTATCTTAGATGAACTAAAGATGTTTTCTTAGTCTATGGGGAAGGAGAACTTGAGGTGACTAGGTTCACCGATGCAAGTTTCCAAACTGACAAAGACGATAGTAAGTCACAATCAGGGTACATATTTTGTTTGAACAACAGAGCAGTGAGCTGGAAATCTTCCAAGCAAGAGACTGTTGCGATTCAACAACAGAAGCGGAATATATTACTGTAGCTGATGCAGTAAAAGAAATAGTTTGGATCCGTAAATTCCTGATTGGATTAGGAGTAGTTCCGTTAGTAGCTGAGCCCATACCTTTGTATTGTGACAATAATAGGGCTATCGCACAGGCTAAGGAACCACTGTCTAATCAACGATCCAAACATGTACTTCCACGGTTTCATCTAATTCGTGAGATCATACATCATAGCAATATGAAGATCGAGAAGATCGTATCGGATGATAACAATGCAGATCTACTGACGAAGGCTAAATATCAGCAAAAGTTCGAGGGACATGTACAAAGTTCAGGTGTAAGATACTTGAGTGATTGGCTATAGGCCAAGTGGGAGATTGTTGGATAATTATGACCCATAACATCACTATTTGTAGAGAATATTGTGTTTTGTATACATTAACTATGTGACAAAAGGAAATTGTTATTTTATCATTATTGTAATTGGATTACTTGGATATATATTAATGATAAAAGTCCATATGGTTTAATCGAATTAATAAGATATGAGACAGTATTAATCCACAAATGGTTTAATAATTAAATATCCATAGTCGTAGTATTATCAAAACTGGACATTGATAATGCGGAATAGACTAGTATTACACTTGTGCGCGTTATGGAAACTTAATAGCATAGTTATCATAGATTTAAGTATTGGATACTTATGCAAGTGTAATAAGAGATTCTACTAGCCGTTGGACCGGGAACAGTTCGCACTAGATAGACCCACTCAGAATCCCATTGGTAGTATGACTATGTGTCTTTGGGAATCCGATTCAGGGCAGATGTATGTGATATTTAGCCTGAAACTTGCGTTGCTATTACTTGCAACAATCAGTTTACTTTAGTATTGGTCATCTAGAGCTTTAACTTGTTCTGTGTACGTCTGTATTGGGTTTATTAAGAATCGTAGTGTATTGGATGTGATGTCAAGATGGCATATCACTTCATTCATATGGAGATGATGGTCACACAAGATATGGAAGCATTACATAGCATTAGTATTACTATGCTTGATACAGATAATATTCCTCGGTGAATATTTCTAGAGAATTAGTTAGGCATGTGTTTTACTAGAAGCGAACCATGTCATGTAAATCAGTGAGAATATGGTACGGGGTATACATATGTTCAGATAGTCCGATAATATTATTTACTGCCAACATATCCAGGAATCTCTTGGGTCCCTTCCCAAAGATTCACTAATGACATTTGACTCATATAGAATTAATATGGGATTAATTATGAGAGAGAAAATTAATCTGGGATTAATTGCGGCAAGAATTAATCTGGGATTAAATTCATATAGAAGAGAGAACGCGATTAATTTAGAATTAATCGATACAATTAAATTTAATAGTTAAATTGTATTTCTCTATTTAATTTATTTTATTTGGGCTAAAATAATATATCAGATATATTAATTGAAGTTAGATTTCAATATGAAATTAAAATTAGATTTTAATTCGGGCAAACAAATTAATTTAGAATTGATTCGATAGCGACTATCGTAATAATTGTACAAGGCATAATTATTTAATTAAATTGGATTTAATTATGGCACGGCGGTAAATTCTTTGTGTGTTGAATTTATTCAGAATTAAACGAACCCGGGCCTAAGTCAAGTTGTGTGTTGAGAAAGCCAACTCAAATTTTGAATTTAAATGTGGTGGTACCATATGACTTACATCAAATGTCAACTTTTGATGTAAGTAGTTGGCTTACTTTAATTAATCGTTTTAGCACACACAATTACCAATTTTTAGTAACAACAAATTATTCACTCTCTTCTCCCTTGAGGCTTAGCAGAAACTTCTCTCAAAATTGTGAAATTTTTGCTTCAAAAATTTCTACAAAGCTAGCACTTGGAGGAGTCATTTGAGGTGATAGGGAAACTCACCCAAGGCATAAACAACAAACAAAAAGCTTGGAGCTTCATCCAAAAGAGCAAATTTTCGAAATTTCTCCAAAATCAATGTAAGCAATTCCACCACTTTTCTTGTTAATTTCACACTTAAAATCACATTTAGGATCTTGTGGCATGTCTTAGAGACTAACAGGGGATGGGTCCTGAAACCTTTCGGATTATGGTAATCGTTGTTGTGGGGAACTCCTTCCTTCGCGCAGCGGAAGCGGTGAGGCTCAGGAACCGAACTTGAAAATTTTTTCTACTCTTCCCTTTCCTTGGCCGAACCACACCAGTGGATTCACTGATGTTTTGGAAAAAATCTCAGAATAGCCCCGAAAAAGTCCCCGAACAGCCCTTGAACTGCAGGAAATAACGGACTGTTTTGGACACGTTATGGGCGCGAACTGCACCCAGTTCCAGGTCTGCTTTGCGCCACTCACTGCTCAATTTTAGATCTGATTTTTCTCCCAAAAACAGTCCTAACACAGCCCTAAAATTATCCCAAAGTGTTTCCCAAAATCCCGAATGAAAATCAAACAAAACGGAGCTCCCTGAGAACTTGTATCTGCTCAAATTGCAAGGATTCCAGGGGCTGGTTGTCGTGACTTGTGTTAAGTATTTGGGGATGTTTTTCAAAGTCACGCGGTCTTCCGAACTATGTCTCGACACTAACGAAGGGTAGTGTGGGCTACACTCACAAATTAATCTCTAAACGGTTTAGAGAATAATCACACACACCAAAAGAATTCTCAACTCTTGAGAGCTTGGAGAATGAGATGAAGGCTAGGATTTTTGATTTCTTGGATCTGAAAAATTACATCATAAATTTTTTTTTATACTTATTGTTAATTTGTTTCATTAAACAAATCAACCACTAGTCTCCCAATATAGTCAAATTTCGGCCAAGGGTGGGGTAAGATTCCTTGTTTGATTTTGCTTCCAAAATAAACAAATCCTACTCCATTTAGGACTCCAAATTTTCGGCCAAGGGGGATTTAATTTGGATTTGATTTTGTTTCCAAAATAAACAAATCCTATCCCTAATATGACTCCAAAAATTCGGCCAAGGTAGGGGACAATTAGGATTTTATTTTGTTTCCAAAATAAACAAATCCTATTCCTTATCCAATAAGGAATCCTACCTTAGTAATAATCCTTAGCCTTATTAAATTATATCATATATAATTTAATGTTCTAATTTAATAATTATCATATATAATTATTAATGGTTTATATTAACTTTTAATATAAAGTCTCATGTGTGATATAATTATTATTAATCATATTAATAATATTTATTCCTTTTGTGAGTATATAATTGGACCATCCAATTATATTAGCTCCGCTATAGTAAATCGAGCTAGCACGAGGACCAAGTGGACCTACGGTTCTGAGCTCCAATAATCTCGAAATATTAATTATGCTCTTAATTAATTATTTCGAATTATTAACTCCGGGTTATTCCACTAAAAACCCGAAGTTGCACTCCCGTTGCCGTAGATGAAATATTAAGCCGAACCAAGTCGGTGTCCACCGACATAGTCATTGCATACGAATTGATCATTCACGAATATCTCGTAATTAGAACCGGGTCATAATGTCCGTTATACCCCTCTAATTATTTTTATCTTAAGTACCATTGATTCTCTAATGAACGATTCATTCATAACTGTTATGAATATTAATCTTTCTATTCGTAATAGAAAGACTTGAGCGCTCTAATCGTTCAAGTACCGAATCAACCCTTAAGAGAGATATTCATCTACTTCTCGCAAGAAGGAGTGAATTCCATGTCTATGTAAAACATTCCCAGCTACATAACAGAATATGCCCCCAAAGTACGTAGTTATTGGTTGGGATTGCTGCACCAACCTCACCTTTGTAAATCAAAGGACATGTCCCGCCATACAGAAGTTCGTAGTATACTCAGGATTTAGATCAACCCATATATGACCATCAAGTAGATTGAAATGACTTTCTTTGTTTAACGGATGTTATAAGAATGTCATTTCTATCTGGGTCCAGTCCTATATGATCACATCATATAAGGTGCTTTCATTCTCATGTCTCTACATGGACGATCTGGATTAAGATCGCCATCCAAATATAGAATTGATCGCAGCTATAGATAAACCACAAACAAAGTACCGATTTGTTTGCTCTCTATGGACTATTTAAGATTACTAACTTCAGACTTAAATCCTCTCGTGCGTGACACTCATGCACCAAGTCTTGAAGGTACATAAGTAATCTATGGTATTTATGAAGATATGTAATATGCGAAAATTAAAACAAATAATTTGATGAATGAAAAATGCATCATTTTATTTCTATGCAAAATAAACCGTTTACATCTCACGTAGCTCTTGGGCATACATCCCAATAATCTCCCACTTGCACTAGAGAAAATGGGACATTTCTCGCAAACCTAGACCATCTAGGTGACCATCAAACACTTTAGCCGGCAAGGTCTTTGTAAACGAATCAGCAAGGTTCTCTGCGGATGCAATCTTTGTGACGGTAACGTCGCCTCTATGCACTATTTCCCTGATGAGATGATATTTCCTCTCTATATGCTTTCCCCTCTTATGGCTTCTTGGTTCTTTGGAGTTTGCCACTACTCCACTATTATCGTAATAGAGGGTGAATGGTTTATCCATATCTGGAACAACTTCCAGATCTCCCAAAAATTTACGGAGCCAGACTGCTTCTTTAGCTGCTTCACAAGCCGCTACATATTCAGCCTCCATGGTGGAGTCGGCAATGCAAGATTACTTTATACTCCGCCAAACAATAGCCCCACCACCTAGGGTGAACACTGATCCAGATGTTGATTTCCTTGAATCGACATCTGCCTGCAAATCAGAATCTGTATATCCTCTTTGGATAATATCCTCTCCAGAATATACTAGCATATAATCTCTCGTTCTCTTTAGATATTTGAGAATGTGTTTCACAGCCACCCAGTGATCCAATCCCGGATTTGACTGAAACCTACTGACTACTCCCACTGCAAAGCAGATGTCCGGTCTCGTGCATAGCATGACATACATGAGACTACCAACTGCTGAGGCGTATGTGATATGCCTCATTTCCTCAACGCCTTGAGGTGTCTTAGGAGACTGTTCCTTCGACAAATGAATTCCATGCCGATAAGGCAAATTACCTTTCTTGGAATTCTACATCCCGAGTCGTACAAGAATCTTGTCGATGTAGAATGCCTGAGACATAGCTAACAGTCATTTCTTGCGATCTCGAAGTATCTGGATCCCAAGAATATAACTTGCATTTCCCAAATCTTTCATTTGAAATTGCTCAGCTAGCCAGGTTTTTACGTTTGATAATATTCTTACATCATTCCCAATGAGTAAGATGTCATCAATGTATAAGACAAGAAAAACCACCCTCCCGTCAATGACGCGCTTGTATACACAAGGCTCATCAACATTATGCTCAAAATTATAAGACTTGATCGTTGTATCAAATCTTATATTCCAAGCTCGAGATGCCTGCTTGAGTCCATAAATGGACCTTTGCAGTTTGCAAACTTTTTGCTCTTGACCTTGGGCGGTGAACCCTTCTGGTTGTATCATATGGATACTTTCATCAAGATTTCCATTCAAGAATGCAGTCTTGACGTCCATTTTCAAGATTTCATAGTCATAATATACAGCTTTGGATAGAAGAGTGCGGATGGATTTTAGCATAGCTACTGGCGAGAAAGTTTCCTCATAGTCAACTCCCTCTTTCTGGGTATAACCCTTGGCCACTAGTCTAGCTTTGAAGGTCTGTACCTTCCCATCTGATCCCCTCTTCTCTTGGAGATCCACTTGCAACCTATGGGTTTCACTCCATCAGGTTGGTCTACACGTTCCCAGACTGAGTTGGAGTACATCGACTCCATCTCCAGGTTCATGGCTTTGAGCCATTCTTCTTTGTCAGGATAATCCATTGCACTACTATAGGTCAATGGATCATCTACACCATCGCTGGAGGCGACAACTTGTGCCTCTCCAACCCCTAAGTAGTGATCAGGTTGTTGTACAACCCTCCCACTACGTCTGGGTGGTAGATCATTCTGACTTGGAAGTATCTGACTATCAGATGTCGAAAATGCTATGTATTTGTCACCTTTCATTGACGATGGCGCGCTGGTCGAACCAGTAAGTAACTCCTCGAGTAACATTTTACTACGAGGTTTGAACTCCCTCATGTAGTCCTCCTCTAGAAACGTAGTATTTTTCGATACAAATACTTTGTTATCAATGGACTGTAGAATAATCCTCCCCTAGTCTCTTTCGGGTAGCCTACAAATAGACACACCTGAGAACATGGTTCCAGCTTTGTAGTCTTATTCTTCAGCACATGTGCTGGACACCCCCATATGCAGAAATATCGTAAACTAGCTTTACGACCATTCCATAACTCTAAGGGAGTCTTAGGAACAGACTTAGATGGAACTACATTAAGGATATACATTGTGGTTTGCAGTGCATATCCCCAGGATGAACTAGGTAGTGAGCTATAATTAAACATAGATCTCATCATGTCTAGTAGGGTTCAATTTCTCCTTTCTGCAACACCATTTTATTGTGGTGTTCTAGGTGCTGTGAGCTGGGATACTATCCCGTGCTCAACTAAGAATTCCTCGAAGTCTCTGTCGAAGTATTCTCCTCCACGATCCGATCATAGAGTTTTGATTTTCTTACCTAATTGGTTCTCAACCTCAGCACGATACTCTTTGAACTTTTCAAAGGTATCTGATTTGTGATGCATTAGGTAGACATACCCATATCTTGAATAATCGTTAATGAATGTGACGAAGTATTCATAACCACCTCGGGCTTTTACATTCATTGGTCCACAAACGTTCGAATGTATTAGCTCTAGTGGTTGACTGGCTCTTATACCTTTTCCAGTAAAAGGTCTCTTGGTCATTTTTCCTTCTAAACAGGATTCACAAACTGGTAAAGTCCCGAGCTTTAACTGGTTTAAGGCTTCGTCCTTTATCAATCTATATATTCGGTCAAGGTTGATGTGACCAAGTCTAAGATGCCATAGATATGTGTCATCGTGAGAAATCTTTTTCCGTTTCATTTTTTTTTTAGTTTTTCAACCTTAAACATTTCAGTGTTGAGCAGTGACTTATGCGTTAACGGTCTTAACACATACAAGTTATTTTCTGAGTTTCATGTGCATATAGTCAATCCATTTCTACCAATAATAACTGAATTGCTATTAAAAGAAATAGAATAACCATCATCCATAAGTCTAGAAACAGAAATCAGATTCTTGCGGAAACCAGAAATGAATAACACATCGTTCAAATTTAAATAACTATTATTAATAAAACTTAAACTAGAAACTCCCACTGCTCTTACTGAAATGGCATCCCCTGTCCCGACTCTCATGGTGTAGTCACATTCAGCAAGGTCCCTCCATGAATCAAGTAGCTGTAAAGAAGAACAAACATGGTTAGTGGCCCCGGAATCAATAATCCAAGCGGATTTGTCATCCTCCACCAATAGAAATTCAATAACGAGTAAATCATATTTACTTGTTTCCTTTTTCTCCTTTAGCTCAGCAAGGTATTTAGGACAGTTCTTTTTCCAATGCCCATTCTTGTCGCAAAGGAAACATTATCCCTTGGACTTGGAATCCTTGGAGCTTTTCTTGTTCTTCTTTTTCATGGCTTTACCTTTAGCCTTTCCAGTGCCTTTCTTCTTCTTCTTTTCCATATTTAGAAGATTCGACAACATTTGCCTCTGCACTGGATTTACGAGGATCCACCAACATATACTCGTAATGGGTGAGCTAATTTAGCAGTTAGTCAAAGTAAAAGTCAACTTGTTCATAACATAGTTGCTCTTAAACTGTAGGAAACTCTTCAGAAGAGTTTCCATGATCATTGTCACTTGGCTACGCTCGTCAATACGAGCTCCATGGGTTTCAGCAGTATTGAGATAAGTCATCATCCTTAAGAGATGCTCTCAAACTGATGTCCATTCCTTCATCCTAGCAGTCATCCCTGAGACCATGGCCTCATGGCGTTGACGCTCCGAAGGCTGCCCAAACATGCCCTGTAATGACTCAATCATCTGAGATGCTAGAGCCATAGGTTCATGCTTTGCAGCAAGAACCTCAGACATCCCTGCTAGCAAGTAGCAGCGGGCTTTCTCATTTGCTGCGACCCATTTCTGATAGGTATCGCGCACAGCTTGGCCAGTATTTTTGGCCGGCTAAGGAGGGCGTTCCTCCGTCAGGACAAACTTTAGGTCTTCACAGACCATGATAGCGTTCATGTTACTTTTCCATTTTACATAATTTTCTCCGGTCAACTTATCATTTGAGAGAATGGAAATAATTGGAGAAACTATGGCTGAAAATAAAATAAACATGCATTTAACATTCATTCATTCGCATATTAAAATCATCAAAGAATTTTGGCATAAAATTAAACATGATGCATGAATCATGAATAATGAATAAGAAACCTAAAAGAATTACTATGCCACGGAGATCTATCATCCCACAAGTAAGTGCCGTCGTAGGGTAGGTCAAGTACTCGCATGATAGATTGAGACAATCTCAACTGTTTTAATATATGCGGGAATAACTCTTATTCCTATATTAAACAACTACCGTTTTATTTGATCAAGGGAATTCATTAACAGTTAATTATTCCTTTGTGAGTGTAACCCGCCGTTTCGGGATTCTTTGACTTAACGAGTGAAGTGACGCCGTAGGGTAGGTCAGTTCACAAGATACATCTAGAATCTCTATCCTTTTGAAACCCAAACTTGATATTGACCCAAAATGGATACCATCCGTAGGGGGACGAAAATAAAGCCGTCTCGAGGTGCTTTTTGAATCTCACGTTTTTGGACTAACAACGGAGATCGCGAGATATACTGTCGTATATCCCTCTCCCACTGACTATTTTAAACTTAAGGTTTCTATCTAAAATATCTAATATTTTATCCTAACTAGTGTGGATAAACTTATGGCGGCTAAAGCATAATTTATTTACACTAGTTTGTCATAAGTGAGCTAATCAATTTTAACTATTAAAATTGTGTACTAATATCCTATTAGTCTCCACTAATAATTATACTCTATTAAACTATTTAATTAGAGTGGCATAAGTGAGCTACAATATTTTAACTCTTAAAATACTAAGCACTTAAAGGTCTAAAACTATAGAATTCTAAATGGTCGAAATTTAATTAAACATTTTAATAAATCTTAATGCGTCATAAAATCCAATGGTACATGGAATTGTATCCCGAGTGCAGACCACATTTCCGTCCATACGGAATCGGCTATGGAATTTATATCCGGGTTTCCATCCTAAATACCAATGGAATTTATTATGCACCAATTAAGTCCAATATATTAGAATTCAAGTTTTAGACACTTAATCCCATTAATCTAATTAATGATTTTAATGCATATCATTTTCTAACTTAAACATTTTAAATTACATAAAATCATAATTTTATGTCTATAATGATAATGCATCTATGACAAGATATGACAAGTAAAATGCACGAGTGGGCACCCTAGGCTATATGACATGTTATTCAAACAAATCGAAATAAACATATATATAGCATAATAAAAATTATTTTACATTGACCGGGCTCTTATTTTTTTTTATACTAATCTAATTAGTACATAAGATTTACCAAGGCATTCTTTGGCCTTCAAATCCCGCTTCAAAGTGGTATTGGCTCTATTCGCGACTTCGGTGCTCCATATTACAAAGAATTGAAATTTTACATTGAAATCAAAATTACAATGAATATAAACAATGGCCTTATGGCCTTACAACCCAAAATCAAAACCAACTACAAAAATAAGAGCCATAAAAAATTACGACCAATGCAAAATCCATTCATCACATGAAATATAAAAACCATTCATCACATGAACTTAATAATGTGCCCACTCATCTAAACATGCATATCATATCTATAACTCATATAAACATGTTAAAACAGAAACTTTAAATAATAAAGTGAAGGGTTAAGAGCACTTTTCAACCTGGCTCTTGATGCCAATTGTGGGGAACGCCTTCCCCCGCGCAGCGGAAGCGGTGAGGCTCAGGAACCGAACTTGAAAAAATTTTCTGCTCTTCCCTTGCTTGGCCGAACCACACCAGTGGATTCACTGATATTTTGGACAAAATCTCAGCTCCAGAATAACCCCAAAACAGTCCCCGAACAGCCCTTGAACTGCAGTGAAATAACGGACTATTTTGGACACGTTATGGGCGTGAACTGCACCCTATTCCAGGTCTGATTTACGCCACTCACTGCTCAATTTAGATCTGATATTTCTCCAAAAAACAATCCTAACACAGCCCTAAAATTATCCTAAAGTGTTTCCCAAAATCCCGAATGAAAACCAAATAAAACGGAGCTCCCTGAGAACTTGTATCTGCGCAAATTGCAGGGATTCCAGGGGCTGGTTGCCGTGACTTGTGTAAGTATTTGGGGATGTTTTTCAAAGTCACGAGGTCTTCCGAAATATGTCTCGACACTAACGAAGGGTAGTGTGGGCTACACTCACAAATTAATCTCTAAACGGTTTAGAGAATAATCACACACACCAAAAGAATTCTCAACTCTTGAGAGCTTGGAGAAGGAGATAGAGGCTAGGTTTTTTGATTTCTTCGATTTGAAAAATTAAATCATAATTTTTCTTTTATACTTATTGTTAATTTGTTTCATTAAACAAATCAACCACTAGTCTCCCAATATAGTCAAATTTCGGCCAAGGGTGGGGTAGGATTCCTTGTTTGATTTTGCTTCCAAAATAAACAAATCCTACTCCCTTTAGGACTCCAAATTTTCGGCCAAGGGGGATTTAATTTGGATTTGATTTTGTTTCCAAAACAAAAAAATCCTATCCCTAATATGACTCCAAAAATTCGGCCAAGGTAGGGGACAATTAGGATTTGATTTTGTTTCCAAAACAAACAAATCATATTCCTTATCCAATAAGGAATCCTACCTTGGTAATAATCCTTAGCCTTATTAAATTATATCATATATAATTTAATGTTCTAATTTAATAATTATCATATATAATTATTAATGGTTTATATTAACTTTTAATATAAAGTCTCATGTGTGATATAATTATTATTAATCATATTAATAATATTATTCCTTTTGTGAGTATATAATTGGACCATCCAATTATATTAGCTCCGCTATAGTAAATCGAGCTAGCACGGGGACCAAGTGGACCTACGGTTCTGATCTCCAATAATATCGAAATATTAATTATGCTCTTAATTAATTATTCCGAATTATTAACTCCGGGTTATTCCACTAAAAATCCGAAGTTACACTCTCGTTGCCGTAGATGAAATATTAAGCCGAACCAAGTCGGTGTCCACCGACATAGTCATTGCATACGAATTGATCATTCACGAATATCTCGTAATTAGAACCGGGTCATAATGTCCGTTATACCCCTCTAATTATTTTTATCTTAAGTACCATTGATTCTCTAATGAACGATTCATTCATAACTATTATGAATATTAATCTTTCTATTCGTAATAGAAAGACTTGAGAGCTCTAATCGTTCAAGTACCGAATCAACCCTTAAGAGAGATATTCATCTACTTCTCGCAAGAAGGAGTGAATTCCATGTCTATGTAAACATTCCCAGCTACATAACAGACTATGCCCCCAAAGTACGTAGTTATTGGTTGGGATTGCTGCACCAACCTCACCTTTGTAAATCAAAGGACATGTCCCGCCATACAGGAGTTCGTAGTACACTCAGGATTTAGATCAACCCATATATGACCATCAAGTAGATTGAAATGACTTTCTTTGTTTAACGGATGTTATAAGAATGTCATTTCTATCTGGGTCCAGTCCTATATGATCACATCATATAAGGTGCCTTCATTCTCATGTCTCTACATGGACAATCTGGATTAAGATCGCCATCCAATATAGAATGGACCGCAGCTATAGATAAACCATAAACAAAGTACCGGTTTGTTTGCTCTCTATGGACTATTTAAGATTACTAACTTCAGACTTAAATCCTCTAGTGCATGACACTCATGCACCAAGTCTTGAAGGTACATAAGTAATCTATGGTATTTATGAAGATATATAATATGCGAAAATTAAAACAAACAATTTGATGAATGAATAATGCATTATTTTATTTCTATGTAAAAGAAACCGTTTACATCTCATGTAGCTCTTGGTCATACATCCCAACAATCGCACTAGCTACCCGTGCTGAGTTGCACGTTCTGCTCATCTATAAGCCCAGGACTCCCGTGTTTACATATCTAATATTGGCTCCCACACTAAGGTACTTTTGCTAAGTACTATTTGAATTTTCTTTTTTGAATTTACTTCTGATTCGTTTCCAACTATTGGTCTTACTACGTTTTACTGAGAATCTCCCTGAAGGTAATACTTTTTTAAACTCCTACTATACTACCTCTGTTATTCTTCCACTAATCTCAGTTCTTAACTCTTAAGTTAATACTTTTGATTCGGGTTGCTGTTCTCTTACTAGTCCTTCCATTCGGATATAATGGGGAGCTTTTTTAAATTTGTATCTCTAACTTTGAGGGGTCATTCTCTGCATTTCCTACTCTGGCTTCTTACTCATTTGAGCATTTACTTTCTCGAAGGTTGTCTGATCTACAATATGAGGTTTATTTATTTTAGATCTAGATAGACATACTGTGAATTCAATTCACTTTATCTCATACAAAATGTTACTATCTTATTGTTCTTATCTAGTTCAGGTGAACTTCTTTGCTCGGTTATCTCGATATTTCTTGATTTATCTGTCCCGTAGGTATTCTTCTTTATTGTCCAAATTTTTATTGGATTTTAAGTTGAAGAGTGACTATATGTATTTCATAAGGACCTAAGAATACTCATTACTGTTGAGATCTGTATCGTCTCTTCTCCATCTCTTAGGGTCCCGCAACCCTATCAATTATTCATAGGTCCCCATTACGATACTGTCTCCAACTATATTTATATATCCTATGCGTATTGAACTCATTATTCACCTTCCGTCTCCTTCTTTATTATTCTCATACACTATCTCTTAGCTCTTAACTGTGCTGCCGAGGCTATTGGTGGTTCATTCTTATGGGCTACTTTCTAAATCTCTGTTCTATACTCTTTTTATAGGCTAAGCTATGTCTTTAACCTTACTGTTCACATTGGTACTCTTGCTAACTTTCGAGTGTCTCCAATCTCATAGGTCTGCCCTTTTTAAACTTTCAAGAATTTAATTAGCATGGGTCTCATCTATGGGTTCTTACGGGTACTACAAACTTATCCATTTTGACTTGGGCTCGGTTCTTTCTTTTTTATCCTTTGAAAACTCTTTCGTTCTTCTCTGGGTGGTCTATCTTACAATGTTCATTAGTTCTTGCTTAGGATAAATTCTCGTCGAGCTTTCTTAATGTTATCTTCATCTAATCTGGTAAATGGTGGGACAAGCTTGTACATCTCAACGGATATCGAAATACTTTTTTCGGTATTCTATGTCCTGGTAGAGTCTATTACTCATTTGAGATGGGTGTGAGATAGGCTCCATCAGGACAACTTCCTTAACCGGTATAGTTGAGAGGTTTGAAATCTGGGTAGCTTGAGGCTGTATCTCTATCGAGTTTCTTAACTAAAGAAACTAATCAGCTTTCTTTACGACATTCCCTTTTTATTTGCTTACGATCATGGGTTTGGGTGTCTAGAATCTCTACATCCTTCATGGCACCTCATGTCTATTTGAAAAAGAGATTATTTTCAGACAAGAAAAGAGTTTTTCAGAAATGATTAGCTTTCTTGAGATGATTTCTTTTTATAACAATAAATTTTTCATAAAGCATTTAGTTCCCTTTTAAAACTATCCACTTACTAGGTCATTCAAACGATCTAACCCCCCACTCACCATTGTTTTCTATTTTTACAGGTATATTCAGAGGACGAGCTCGATAGAATGAATACTAATGGCAGTCATTAGGGTTATTAGGTCCACATGCAGTTAAGTCCGAGGTATATGGATTATTTAAAGTCAAGGTTGTAAACGTTAAAGTATAAGTCATGTGTTAGTTGCTTGTGAAGGTTGTCTGAGTCAAAGTTACTAGAATTTAATGTGGCCAACACATAGTTCTAAGGAACAATGTTTGTTTAATTAATTTAAGTTGGGCATGTAGCTCTCCAGTGTAAGTGTGTGATTCGTGATTGTCAAATAACAAGAAAAGCGGTAGAGTTCAGTTAGTCAGTCAGTTAGTTAGAGGCTGAAGGTGATAGGTTAACCTCCGTATGCTGGTACAATCTCCGAGTGGGAGATGCTATATGACTCTTCCTTTTTATCAATAATAAAATAAATTTGATTTTTCAATCTCTCAACAAAATGAGCTTGTGTAGGCATTGCATTTTTGCATATGAAACCCGATGATGAGTCTCATTTGGAGGCACTACCTTTTAAGTCGCGGAAGCCGCGGGAAATGGTCGTCGGAATGGAATCGGTATTTTGTTAGATCTTTTTCGCTGGATTAGCTTCGGGTTCGCTTGTTGGACCTCCGTTTTAAAACACATGTCACAAATTAAATTGAAACCGATTAAATTAATCAAATTTTAATTAAATTAAATTCACAATTTAAATTAAATTGAAACCTTAATTAAATTAAAGTTAAAACAAAGCCTATTGAAATTAAATTAAAATTGAAAATTAATAACTAATTAAATTGAAATTAAACCAAATTTAATTAAAATGAATTAAAGTGAATTAAATTTATTTAAAGCTAATTAAATTAAACTGAATTAAAATTGAACTAAAATACAATTGAATTAAATCCAATTTAAATTAAAATAATTTAAATTAAAAATAAAATCTAATCTAATACCAAAATTAAAATAAATCACTTCCTAAAATAATAAATTAATCACCTAATTAATATAATCCCCTCCTAAAATCATTATTCTTTCCCTAAATAATTAAATTAAATCCATCCTTATTAAATTTGATTTTCTTTCCTTTAAAATAAAACCATGCATAACCCTAATTCCCCTACCCTCTCACAATAAAAATAACACATAACCTAAACCCTAAGACCTCTCCTCCACTCTCTCGGCAACTGGGAAACACAACAAAACAAAGAAACCCTTCTCTCCCATTCTCGGCCCTCTATTCTTGTCTCATCATTCTCGACAAACCAGAACAAATAAACCCTAGCATCCTCATCAGCTTTCGTCTCTCCACAAACCCTAGACATCACAAGAAACAACCCACAAATCCTAGAGGCATGCACACGTGAAACATAGCAAGAAACCCTATTCACGCCCTCACCATTATTCACTGCCAGCGTCCATCTCACACTAGCTCACACAACCAACCATAACCCTACAAGCTCTCGGCAAACCACAAAGTAACAGCCCCTTACTTCCTCAACAACACCGCTGGCCCATCACTTAGCCCACGTGGATCATTCTTCACGTACTCTACCCTTTCATCACAGCCAACAAACGCATAAAACATACCATGCATCTACCCCTCAGCCAACTCCATGCACCACTCATGCATAAACCTAGACACATGCACGTCCCCTCTCTTCCTAAAATCACACTGCTAAGATACGCATAAAGCCACGTGAAACAGACCACAACAAACTCCACGAACTGCCCACTAAATAACACCCATCCAGCCCACTAACCGTGAGCAACAACATCCCTCATAACCGAGCAAACCAAACGAACCCCTAACTGCATCCTAACAGCCACGTGACGCAGACCATATGCCGTGAACCCCCAAAAACTACCTTCACGCATCACCCCTGAAAACACCCCCTTGAAGCCCGAGAACAGCCCCTGAAAACTGTATCCATAACTGCCCTTGAATCATCCCGAAACAGTGAGTAAACCGAGAGTAAACCAGTACCTAGAACTGCCCCTAATCTGTACCCCCTCAAATACCCCAAAACAGTCCACTAAAACAATTAAAACAGTAGCTTTAAATACCTGAAACAATGAGCAGAAAATACAAAGAAAACAACAGCAAAACAGAAGCCAAACAGCGAGCAAAACAGTAAAACAGTGAGTTAAGATATTAAACTAGTGAACCGGAGAAGTTAAGGAACCTTTCCCTTCCGATCTCCGGGAAACGCAAGTCCGAAAGTCGGCAAAAAAGGTTAGACCTGAGGGTATTTTCCATATTTGTTTTCTATTTGTTTTTATTATTTATCGAGTTTTGTTCGAATGATTGTTATGATAAAATACATGTTGTGGCCCTTGAGTAGATGAATATGCATGTATTATGAATATGATGTGTGTTGTGGCCCTTGATTAAAATGAAAAATGTGTCGTCTCTTGTGGTATATAGGATGGAAACCCGGACGTAAATTTCATAGCCAATTCCGAATGGACGGTAGTATGATCTGCACTCATGATACAACTCCACGTACCATTTAAGCAAACGATGCATATTTTGTTTTATATTATTTTGATGTGTTTATTATTCGTTATTTAATTTCTGCATATTATTTGTTCGTGTAATGATATGATCGAGCGCATGGGCTTAGTAAGTGCGATGAAAGGTCCTCTAATTGAATGAGTTAAAATCTTTACCACGATGCTTCGCCACGCCGGTCAATGTATATTCCACTGGATGTGAGATATGTTCAATCGGGTATACAAAATCCGATATCTTTTGTATTTACTTTTTGTTTCATATATATGCATTGAGATAGCGCATGGGCTTAGTAAGTGCGATGAAGGTCCCCTAATTGAAGAGGTTAAAATCCTTTACCACGATGCTTCGCCGCGGCGGATATCTTTGTATTCACTTTTGTTTCCTATGTATGCATTGTGTTAATTGCGCATGGGCTTAGTAAGTGCGATGAAAGGTCCTCTAATTGAAGAGGTTAAAATCTTTTACCATGATGCTTCGCCGCGCCTTGCATTCAGTTATTTGCTTTTCTTTGTATGCCATATTTTCGCATTATGATGCATCACATTGTATTGTGCATGGGCTTAGTAAGTCGGATGAAAGGTCCTCATTTTCGAGGGGTTAAAATCCTTTGCCACGATACTTCACCGCGCCGGACAAAGTGTATTCTAATGAATGTGAGATACGTTCAATCGAACACTTAAGGTCCTATATATATGTGGGCATATGTCGCATCTCTTTTCTTTCATCTCCATTATTTATCTTTAAAATCGCATCATGACACGTTATTTCACGTATGATTGTCCCTTTAATTGTTCTTCTTTACATTATGCACTTAATCTCCTCCCTTTAATGTGTATGCTTATGCAATTAGTGCTTGTTTGCGCTCTCATGTCCATCAATAATGCATTTGGGAAATTGTATATCTGTCATTACTTTAATCTACCGTGATACATGCAAACTTGAACTAGATTATATGCAAATAGGTTGTATGTAAAACTGTGACATATGTTATATGAAGCGTGTTACATATGGACTTAGTTGACTCCTTTTATTATGCATGAATATGTAATGGTCATTTTCTTATGCTTCCGCGTATATGAAATGTTTATGAAATTACATGTTCATCATTATTTGATTCCCTTTTATGTGCGCTTATGTGATTATGACATGCTTGCATTTTCATGAACGCAATATGCCTATGAAGTTGTATATTTGCCGTTACTTTGACTGACTTTCGAGCATGTAAACTTAGAAGTAGGATATGTGCAAATCTAGGTGTAAGTTTTACCCTTTTGCGCATGTGAATTTAGAAGCATGATATTCTTGGAAATAAGTGTTACTTAGGCTTGATTAAATTATTACACAAATCCTTTCATTACAAGTGACATATGTACGGGACCATTCCGAACCCAACGGTTTGAGGTCTTCCCTTGCGAGGGGTGAGTGCGGCCTTAAATCTCATTTTTCCCGGTTCACACGCGGGTGCAACTCCATCATTCTCCGGTTTAGTCCCCCGTGGCTACTCTGTACTCCTAACCGGGCCACGAGCCCGGACATCATGCGTCACCCAGTTTCTGTTGCCCACAGTCTGGCGACTCCACTGGGATAGAGAATCGGCCCCCGAAATATTGTCTTGTAATGCTTGGATTTATGTTTAATTAACCGTGCCTATAATGGGTAAAATGAGTGTTTTCATCAAAGACATTTTAAAGGCTAGGTAATGGTTTGGTGTCTTCCTTCATTCACTACCTTTCGAGGAAATGCTGTGGAGGCACCTAAATAGTCACTACCCTTGGCCTGTTGTGACAGACTAATTTGGAGGACTTGTTGCTTATTTATGTCACCAAGCGATAAGAGGCTAAGAGGATTGCGTATTTAAGAGAGTTCGCTCCACCCTCCCCTTGGGGAATCTGCAACAAGAAATTCATTTGACAGTTAGTCACACACCATGACTTATTGGCACGTACCGCAAGGTATAAAAAAAGGTGTGCTTGCTTGGTTGCTCGAACCCTTGAGTGGGGAGACCTAGTTGTGGGCAATCCTTCACCAGCAAGAGTCTTTGTCTATAATCTCATGAACCCACCCATAGACCGGTGTTGTATGGCTAAAGTAACAAATTATTTCCTTGAGCATGTGCCTATGGACCATCATCATTTGGATGCAGTTGAACTTTTTGTCAGAAATGCGAACTTGTTGGGCCATTTTAAACTGGGGTGAGTTCGTATCCTATGACCATTAGGCCCAAAGCTTCTGAAATGTTGGTGGGCCACCTTGTATAATTTACTGTTTTAATGCTTGAATTATCTTTATGCTTATGTTTGGAAACATCATCGTTTGGATCCATTTGGAGCATTTGTCATAGGATATGGGCTTGTTGGGCCATTTAAACTGGGACAAGAACGTATCTTATGATGTTGGGCCAAAGGCCTCTAAATGTTGATGGGCCATTTTGTGCTTGTGTTCGGAACATTACCATTTGGATGTAGCTGGGCTCCTTACCATGAGATACGAACTCGTTGGGCCATTTAAACTGGGACGAGTTCACTCCTATGACATTTAGCCCAAAAGCTTCTAAAATGATAATGGGCCGATTTGTTTGAAAATTTTAATTGATTTAGTATGTTCTATATGTTACATGCATCTTATGCACCTCATACATACATACATCATATTAACACCCTCTATGTCTCAAAAAGACATCATAGATTCCTGTTGGGTTAGGAAAGCAGAGAGACAGAAGACCATCAACCAACATGAACGAGTCAGCCAATGAGGGATCCCGCCTGGATCAATTGGAGACCAAAGTAACAGGAATTATTGAGATATTACAAGTTCTGACTAATGTTGTGGCCAGTTTGACCGCACTCTGTATAGCCGATAACAGCGAGATGAACAATCAGAATAGAAAGATCATCGGGGAACCTTCGGAGACCAGCCCACTTCCCCTGAGGTTGCCCCTGTTAGAAACAGACGATTCTCCAAACTTGGTAGACCTTATTAGAGGTGTTTAAAGAGCTGGAAAAGCAAGGGCTCATGATTCCCTTAGAGCTCAGACCACTTCCAAACCCTGTACCACGCTACCTTAAGCTAAACCTTTACTGTCACTACCACCAGCAAAGAGGCCATGAAACTAATAAATGCATCCGCCTTAGGCATGAAATCCAAAACCTCATTGATGCCCATAAAATACCCAACCCGAAAAAAGAACAAGCCAACATACACAGAAAACCTCCACCTACCCACATTATTGACTCCGGCCTACCGACAGCCGTGTCCCTCAAACCCACAACTACCAAACTTCTCGCATGGGGATACGGGGCAACAGTGGTAAAAGTGAAATAAAGAAGAAGGAGGATCTTTGGGAAAACTTCTCAGACAGTGATGAGACGGAGGTTGCAAAAGGGAGAAGTGATGGGAAGAGGAACTACTGTACCGGGAGGAATTGATGGTCGAAGGAAATAGGGAAGTAAGGGAAAATAAAGTTGCAATTTATGGAGATGTTTGTCTCCCATATCTAATTCAGTTGTGATCCAGCATTTATTAATAAAGACATTGATTCTATCAATTTGTTCGAACATTTTTCTCAATGATAATAAAGACGTTCATTTCGCTTACTCACCTGAGTCTCTCAACTTGCAACATGAGTATATTTGACAAAAGCATTCAACCCTGGTACTATGATACTCAGTGCTGTTTAGAACCCGTTGAATTCTTGGAAGAAGTAAGCAGAAAAGACATGATAGCCATTCAGTAATGGGAAGCGGGGTAGTGAGACTGTCAGATTTAGAAGAGAATGAGTTCACTGAGGTGATCGACGTGGATAGATTGAACCAGTATTTGGCTTGAGGAGGAAAAGACCGAGCAGTCACCGATGGAATTGGCGGAAGACCTAACCCGACGGGATAAGAAACACATGCATGCATGTGTAGGAAAATCTAATCCATGCCCCAAGATCAACAAGAACAAGCAAAATATAAATACATGAATGAATAAATTGAAGTATGGCGGAATCATACTCACAATACTTGAAAATGGATGCTTAGATGATGCGAAAACTCCTCCTTGTGCAGTGAAGCTCTCGGCCAAGAAGAAAAGGGGACTCCAAGTCGAGTTTGATCCTTCCAAGCTCAAGGATTAGTTTCCCATATCACCTATGTATGATCCCTTGAAGGTGCTAGCCTTTGTTGTGATTTTGAATGCACAACTTCTTCAAATCTTGCCACAAAAATTGAAGAAATGGAGACCCAAAACTGCATGTGTTCGGCAATGTGAGAGAGAATGAGAGTTGCCTTGATTTTTTGTTACAAAAATCAATTTATATTTATGCCATAATATTTATTAAATAATAATAAACTTATGACACAAACCATGCAATGGCTTAGAGTGTCCAACACTCAATTCCATGCAAAACCCTTGAGTGCATTGTACACTATCTCCATGCAATACATCAACAATTAAATAATGCAAATAATGACATGTGTCATGTGGGCCCCACACGTTTCCAAATGAAAGTGGGCCCACGTGCACTCACGCGTTCGGGTCCGATATTTCCGAAATACCGAACTTACGTCGCGACGTTAATTAAATCGAATTTAAATAAATAATTGCGCCTAGCGAAATATTATTATTACGTCGCTAACGAATTAATTCTAAATTAACTCGTTTGCCCGAATTAAAATCTAATTTTAATTTCGCGTCGAAATCGAATTTCGATTATTATATCGAATATAATAATTTTACGATTAATTCTAAACTAATCGTTCTCTCTCTTTATTTAGTACTTTACCCAAGATAAAGTCTCTCCGTAATTAATCCAAGATTAATCGAGTTTGAATCATACGTCATTGGTGAATCTTCAGGAAGCGACCCAAGAGATCTCCGGATATTTTGGCAGTAAATACGGTCGTCGGATAATCCGAACACGTACGTACCTCGTATTACGTTTACACCGATTCACAAGACAAGGTTGGCTTCTAGCAAAGCGCCATGCCTACCCAATTCTCCAGAAATATTCTTATAGGAATATAAGATCTATATCAAGCGTAGTATACCGTAGTATTGCGTACATCGATCCAGTATCGGACGATCACATGTTAGGCCTGGGGCTGGAGATGTGTCTGCCCCGTACGAAACATATATCGGACATCAAGCAACTAGTCTCTTTAAATCGGACAATCCTGACCTGGTCATATTGTCCCGACGGTTGCAACCTTTTATAGAGTACTAGTTCTGTGTCCTGCGTGATCATCATCTCCATATGTCTGAAGTGATACTTCCATCTCGACATCACATCCAGTACACTACGATTCTCGATAAACCCAGAAGAGGTGTACACAGAACCGGTTAAGGTCCCCAACCACCAAAACCAAAGTTTACCGATTGTCGCAAGTACTAGCGATGTAAGTCTCAGGTTAAGACCATATACACCTACCCTGATGCGGCCTCCCATAGACACGCAGACATACTACCAATGGGATTCCGCGGGGTCTATCCAGAGCGAAGCTTTTTTCCGTACCATCGGTAAAACACAACCTCCTATCGCACTTGCATAAGTATCCAATACTTAAATATATGAGAACTATGCCGTTGTGCCCTCACAACGTGCACAAGCGCAACACTAGTCTATTCCGCATTATCGATGTCCGATCTCGATAATACTCCGACTAGGGATATTTAATGATTAAACCTTTATGGATTGATACTGTCTCATATCATCTCAATCCGGTATTAATCATATGGACTTTCGCCATTTATATATCAAAGTAAATAATATTACAAAACGGCAAAAGGCAATTTCATTATCACATAGTTAATTTTGTACAATAATACAATATCATTTACAAATAGTGACGCTATGGGACATAATGTCTAACAATCTCCCACTTGGCCTATAGCCAGTCACTCAAGCATCTAATACCCGAACTATGTATGTGTCGTTCAAAAACTTGCTGAAGAACAGCCTTCGTCAGCGGATCTGCAATGTTGTCATCTGATGTGACCTTCTCGACCTTTACATCGCCACGATGTATAATCTCCCGAATCAGATGGTAACGTCGAAGAACATGCTTGGACCGTTGATGAGACCTTGGTTCCTTAGCCTGCGCTATGGCCCCGTTATTGTCACAATACAATGGAACGGGCTCAGCTGCTAATGGAACTACTCCTAATCCGATTAGGAACTTTCGGATCCAAACTGCCTCCTTTGCTGCTTCAGTCAGCAGCGATGTACTCCGCTTCTGTTGTTGAATCGGCAACAGTATCTTGCTTGGAAGATTTCCAGCTCACTGCTCCGTTATTCAAACAAAAAATGTACCCGGATTGCGACTTGTAGTCATCCTTGTCGGTTGGAAACTTGCATCGGTATACCCAGATACCGCAAGTTCTCCACCTCTCCATAAATTAAGAAAGCATCCTTAGTTCGTTTAAGATACTTAAGGATATTCTTAACTGCTATCCAGTGACCTTCACCTGGATCGGCCTGATAGCGACTGCACATGCTCAAAGCACATGAGACATCAGGTCGTGTACATATCATGGCATACATGATCGATCCGACTGCCGAGGCGAACGGTATCCGACTCATGTTGTCTCTCTCTTCCTGAGTCTTAGGACACATGTCCTTAGACAGAGAGGTACCACGTACCATTGGAACCAATCCCCTCTTGGATTGTTCCATGTTGAATCGCTTCAACACTTTATCAATGTATGTACTCTGGGAGAGTCCAAGCAGCTTTCTAGATCTATCCCGGTAGATCTTTATTCCAAGAATAAAGGCTGCTTCTCCCAGATCTTTCATGGAGAATTTTAATGAAAGCCAAGCTTTCACCGACGTTAGCATGGGAATGTCATTGCCTATAAGCAATACGTCGTCGACATAAAGGACAATAAAAGTAAGTGCTCTCCCACTAACCTTCTTGTATACACAAGGGTCATCTGTGTTTTGCACGAAATCATATTCTTTTATGATCTCATCAAAACGCTGATTCCATGACCGTGATGCTTGCTTCAATCCATAAATGGATCGATTTAACTTACAAACCTTGTTTGCAAGTCTAGGTATGATAAAACCGTCAGGCTGTTGCATATAAACATCCTCCAAAAGGTTTCCGTTAAGGAAAGCGGTTTTAACGTCCATCTGCCATATCTCGTAATCGAAATATGCAGCTATTGCAAGCATTATCCGAATGGATTTAATCATGGCAACGGGTGAGAAAGTTTCGTCATAATCAACACCATATTGTTGACGATACCCCTTTGCTACAAGCCTAGCTTTGTATGTTTGCACGTTGCCATCCATGTCGGTCTTCTTCTTGAAGATCCATCTGCATCCAATAGGCTTTACGCCTTCTGGCGCATCAACCAGTGTCCAAACTTGGTTGGCATACATGGAATCCATCTCGGACTTCATGGCATCTTGCCATAAAGCGGAATCAATATCCTGTATTGCTTCCTCATACGTAGTCGGTTCATTATCCTCAATAAGATTAATATCTACATGAGGCGAGATCAGGTACCCATACCTCTCAGGTATTGTCCTGACTCTCTCCGACCTACGCGGTCCTTGTGTATATGAAGATTGTGGTACAGACTCATCCCGGATGGTCTGTTCATGTTCCGTCATTGATTCATTGCCAGGAATAGTATCACTCGACGATTTCATCGAGTTCTACTTTCCTCCCACTTACCACTGCATCTAGAAATTCCTTCTCAAGGAAAAATGCATGCAGAGCAACAAATACTTTGTTCTCTTGTGGGTGATAGAAGTAATATCCTTTGGTTTCCCTAGGATATCCCACGAAAAGGCATTTATCTGATTTGGGTTCTAGTTTGGTTCCTTCCAAACGTTTAACATATGCCCAGCATCCCCAAATCTTCAGGAAAGAGAAACCCGGTTTCCTTCCTGTCCATAACTCGTATGGAGTCTGTTCAACAGACTTTGACGGAACCTTATTCAAAATAAGTATTGCACTGTATAAAGCGTATCCCCAGAAGGATATTGGTAGCTCAGTGCGACTCATCATCGACCTTACCATGTCTAACAAGGTACGGTTTCTCCGTTCAGACACACCGTTCAATTGCGGTGTTCCAGGAGGAGTCCACTGTGAAAGAATACCATATTCTTTCAAGTAATCTTGAAACTCATAACTTAAGTATTCCCCACCACGGTCTGACCGTAATGTCTTAATACTCTTGCCTGTTTGTTTTTCTACTTCGTGTCGAAACTCTTTGAATTTCTCAAAAGTTTCCGACTTGTGTCTCATTAGATACACATAACCATAACGAGATGCATCATCCGTAAAGGTTACGAAGTAAAGATATCCACCTCTAGCCTGGCTAGACATGGGCCCACAAACGTCACTATGAACGAGGGCTAACAGTTCTGTGGCACGTTCACCTTTACCGCTAAAAGGTGATTTAGGCATTTTGCCTAAAAGACAAGATTCGCAGACATCATATGAATTAGGATCAAATCCGTCCAAGTACCCATTCTTCGAAAGTGTGGATATGCGAGTCTTGTTGATGTGTCCTAGACGACAATGCCACATGTAAGCTTCATCTTTTAGATTACTCATTTTGAGCCTTTTGTTTGTCATTTTACGTTTAGGAGATTCATTTATATTCAAAATATAAAGACCATTATTTGCAACGGCAGTGCATATTTCTGCATCATTTTTATATAAATAACACCCAGTGTTTCTAAATACAAAAGTGTACCCATGCTGGGTTAACAAAGATACAGATATAATATTCCTAGTTAAACTAGGTATATAATAACAGTTCAAAAGTTTAAGTACATGCCCCGAGGGCAGTTCTAAAACAAAAGTCCCTACAGCCAAAACAGCAACTGATGTTCCGTTTCCGACTCGTAGGTCAACCTCCCCTGAAGCCAGCATCCTGCTATTCTGCAGATCCTGCAAATCAGTACAAATATGAGCAGCACAACCAGAATCAAAAATCCAATTTTTAAGACTTGAAGTAGTCATATTTATTTCAATAACAAACATACCAGAGGCTGGTGCCTTGCCTGCCTTGATATCCTCCCTCTGTCCTTTGCCCACTCGGCAGTCACGTTTCCAGTGACCCTTTTTGCCGCATTTGAGGCAGACATCTTGAGATTTGTCCCTTGGCTTCCCAGAAGCCTTTGTCAACTTGCCTTTACCCTTGTTTTTATATTTCCTCTTCTTCACCCCTCCAGTTGCCTTGGGCCCAGCCCTTGGCCCCTGAGAGGTCGATGCATAGTGCGCCTCGCGCTTGCTCCCTTTTAGGAGTTCTTTTTCAGACTCCTTCAGCATGGATAACAGCTCTCCAAGAGTGTCATCGGTATCCATCAACTTATAGTTGATTATGATTTGTTTCCAAGTATCGGGAAGTGATTGTAAGATCAAATCTACAGTCAGCTCAGCCTCCAAGACTATTCCCATATTGGCCAACTCATCAATATCGGCAATCATTTGAGCCCCGTGGACCTCAACTGATGTGCCTTCAGTCATTCGGGTGCGGAAGAGTTTCTTCTTCACTAACTCATACCTCTCCATCCGCTTGTTGGTGCGGTGGAGATCTTGAAGTCTAGCCATCATGTTATAAGGATCCAAGTCCCTATTCTGGCGACGAAAGTGTTGAGTCATTGAAGCTAACATAACAGCCTGAGCTGTGTCACAATCCTCGCTGTGAGTTTTCCATAACTCCAGCTCAAGCGGATCAGTGGGTCTAGGCGGGAGAGGTGTCTGTATAGTGTACAGTAGCCTCTCAGCCCCAAGTACTATCTTGAGGTTCATTTCCCAGTCAGCGAAGTTTGTGCCTTTAAAGACATTATCACCCATGATGATGTCACGCACATTTCCCTTGCTAGCCATCTCAACCACAATAGTCTAACTATTTAGTTGACGATGAAATGGGTACAGTCAAACTGTTACAAGAAAATAACAATGTATTAGTCCAACTAATTTGAATAAAATAGACGAAATAATTTTGAAAGACGCGTAAGGCAAAGTATCTGAACGAAATTGCAAATTCACATACTAGCCTCCCACTATTTTCATCAAGTCTCTAACCCTCCGTTGAGAACTCGGGAAATCCTATTTCCTAGTGGGCTAGGATCCCGTTAAATAACACACAACCTTGACTTTGGCCAACAAGCTGTATGCTACTTAACTAGGTAGATCTCTCAGATCAATTGGATCCAATCCAATTCCTAGATCCGGTCAGGTGGACATCCAAGTCCTAAACATATGTACAATACTTATGTCAATGTATCTAATACATTTTCCTAACCTTATCCTCCGAATCATCTAGGCCTTGGCTTTGGCACAACAAACCTAATGATTCCAGTTAAGCGGGACCCATTGACAAGGAAAGTTTCGTAATCAATGTCTTTGGACAAGAAGTGATCTTGACTTTGGCCAACAAATCACAACTTGGACTAGACACCGATATGGAACAAAACTCTCATGATTCAAGTACATCCTAATTGACAAGGTCTTGACTTTGGCCAACAAACCAATGCCAATTGGATCTTGAACAAGAATCATTCAATGGAAGGATAATCGCTTAATATAGATTGAGGGATTTTTGCGTAATTGGCAACCAATTTATTATCTTTGTTAGGTCTCATCACATACACACCCTTAAGCATGCTTCTAAAACATCATAAAGCGCGTAAAGTAAATTAATAGTGATATGCGGATGGATATATAAACAACTTGTTCCTAGAACAAATCACTCCTCTTTTCCTCTCCCCGCTAGCACTATTCTACTACTACCCAATTACATAATACAATAAGAGAAACCTCATTTACATTGAGGGGAATTAGGTGAGAAGAGAATACAAAGAGATAAAGAGATAAGGCTGGACACGCAGGTCCAATTTATAAATTCCAAATTTACAACAATTTCTAAAATTACCCTTTCCCTTCTAATATCCATCCGATATACACTATTCATACAACACATCCACATTCATTCATTCAAGGCATGTTATACAACCAATCAAATCCAATTAATTAGTCTTTAATTAGGTGACAATACAATGTTCAAACAATTGTTTGCATTTGCGCGAGTCCAACTCGTTTTGAGAATAAATACTTATGGTATGAATTCACGAATTATATCGAACTACTCGTTAAATCCAATTTAAGTCGTATTCAATACTAATCCTTTTATTTAATTCTAAATTAAATATTTACACTTTTATTGTGCTTTTATAACTTAGATTCCAAATCTAGTACTATTGGGTCTCAAAGCCCAACTAACATCTAATGTCCGTTTAATTAAAGTCCGATGGGCTTTCTATTGATTTCATAAGGCTTGGGCCTTGGTCAATGTGGGTCAAACCCAATTTCCAAGCCCAATAAGGAATCACCCTCATTTGCCATTAAAATCAATATCAAGCCCATAAGGCCCAATTAAACATAAAAGCCCATTTATTACATTTGGACTTAAATGGTGTGATTTAGGCCCATTTTGGATCCAATCCAAATGGTCCAAATCTACTTGGCCCAACCAAGCCCATTTATGTCCAAATATAATAGTTTTAGGCCCAATAACAATTTAAGCCCAATTAACCAAATTTTAAAATTCCAAATTTTATAACTTAATTAATTAAAGTGTATTTTCATGATTAATCCTTTAAATCAATATTCCCAAAATATCAAATTAATCCATTAATCATATTTTTATCTTAAATATATGTCCAACATTATTTAATCAAAAAATCAAGTCCCTAATACTCCATCAAGCATTCGGCCAAGGTGATTAAAATGGTTCCGATTTCGTTTTCAATCCAATCGAGTTACAAATCATCATTCCATATTTATTTCAAGTCATCTAATGTCTTAAAATTAAAAAATCATCTAGTCCACATGCTTGCATGTATTCGGCCAAGCCTCATTTGGGTTGGAAAAATTAATCCAATTTATTTTCCAAGAAATTGATGATGTATAATCTATATAACATACATCTAAGCATATTTAATCAAGCAAACTCATCAAATCATGCTTCAAACAATTTTCCCCAAATAACATCCTAATATATTTGCATGCTCTTTAAGCTCAATGATACCATTGTTGGAAATCTAATCCATGCCCCAAGATCAACAAGAACAAGCAAAATATAAATACATGAATGAATAAATTGAAGTATGGCGGAATCATACTCACAATACTTGAAAATGGATGCTTAGATGATGCGAAAACTCCTCCCTTGTGCAGTGAAGCTCTCGGCCAAGAAGAAAAAGGGGACTCCAAGTCGAGTTTGATCCTTCCAAGCTCAAGGATTAGTTTCCCATATCACCTATGTATGATCCCTTGAAGGTGCTAGCCTTTGTTGTGATTTTGAATGCACAACTTCTTCAAATCTTGCCACAAAAATTGAAGAAATGGAGAGCCCAAAACTGCATGTGTTTCGGCAATGTGAGAGAGATGAGAGTTGCCTTGATTTTTTGTTACAAAAATCAATTTATATTTATGCCATAATATTTATTAAATAATAATAAACTTATGACACAAACCATGCAATGGCTTAGAGTGTCCAACACTCAAATTCCATGCAAAACCCTTGAGTGCATTGTACACTATCTCCATGCAATACATCAACAATTAAATAATGCAAATAATGACATGTGTCATGTGGGCCCCACACGTTTCCAAATGAAAGTGGGCCCACGTGCACTCACGCGTTCGGTCCGATATTTCCGAAATACCGAACTTACGTCGCGACGTTAATTAAATCGAATTTAAATAAATAATTGCGCCTAGCGAAATTATTATTTACGTCGCTAACGAATTAATTCTAAATTAACTCGTTTGCCCGAATTAAAATCTAATTTTAATTTCGCGTCGAAATCGAATTTCGATTATTATATCGAATATAATAATTTTACGATTAATTCTAAACTAATCGTTCTCTCTCTTTATTTAGTACTTTACCCAAGATAAAGTCTCTCCGTAATTAATCCAAGATTAATCGAGTTTGAATCATACGTCATTGGTGAATCTTCAGGAAGCGACCCAAGAGATCTCCGGATATTTTGGCAGTAAATACGGTCGTCGGATAATCCGAACACGTACGTACCTCGTATTACGTTTACACCGATTCACAAGACAAGGTTGGCTTCTAGCAAAGCGCCATGCCTACCCAATTCTCCAGAAATATTCTTATAGGAATATAAGATCTATATCAAGCGTAGTATACCGTAGTATTGCGTACATCGATCCAGTATCGGACGATCACATGTTAGGCCTGGGGCTGGAGATGTGTCTGCCCCGTACGAAACATATATCGGACATCAAGCAACTAGTCTCTTTAAATCGGACAATCCTGACCTGGTCATATTGTCCCGACGGTTGCAACCTTTTATAGAGTACTAGTTCTGTGTCCTGCGTGATCATCATCTCCATATGTCTGAAGTGATACTTCCATCTCGACATCACATCCAGTACACTACGATTCTCGATAAACCCAGAAGAGGTGTACACAGAACCGTTAAGGTCCCCAACCACCAAAACCAAAGTTTACCGATTGTCGCAAGTACTAGCGATGTAAGTCTCAGGTTAAGACCATATACACCTACCCTGATGCGGCCTCCCATAGACACGCAGACATACTACCAATGGGATTCCACGGGGTCTATCCAGAGCGAAGCAGTTTTCCGTACCATCGGTAAAACACAACCTCCTATCGCACTTGCATAAGTATCCAATACTTAAATATATGAAACTATGCCGTTGTGCCCTCACAACGTGCACAAGCGCAACACTAGTCTATTCGCATTATCGATGTCCGATCTCGATAATACTCCGACTAGGGATATTTAATGATTAAACCTTTATGGATTGATACTGTCTCATATCATCTCAATCCGGTATTAATCATATGGACTTTCGCCATTTATATATCAAAGTAAATAATATTACAAAACGGCAAAAGGCAATTTCATTATCACATAGTTAATTTTGTACAATAATACAATATCATTTACAAATAGTGACGCTATGGGACATAATGTCTAACAGCATGCATACACGTAACCCATTTGGCATTGCTTTTGTGTTTGTTTTGTTTTGTGTTCACAGGTTTTGAAGAAGAAAAGAGAAAGCGGCAAAGATAGGCCAGTCAGAAACAGCGAAAGTACAGTATCGGATTCGGGTAATAATCGTACGGCTGAGGCCCATATTGGTGACAAATGCGGGTAGTAATCTGAAGGTTGAGGCCCATGTTGGTGCTAGTTTTGGGGATGAGTCCCAGGGCTGAAGCCCATATGAGTTTGAGTTTCGGGAATGGATCTCAATGGGGCGAAGCCCATATTATCAGAAGATGACGGAATAATTCTATGGAATGAGTGAAAAAAAAGAAAAAAAAAAGAAGAAAAAAGAAAAATGAGTGAGAGAGAAGTCTTTGATGGCTAGACATATGTCCGGTGATGACATTGTTTGCTGTAGGTAGAAACTTTAGAAACGATAAGTTCGAGACGTGCTCTCGTCTGATATTCTGAATGGATTGATCTCAGCTAGACTCACGTGCACTTGATTACGGGATCTCAACAGTGGAAGCCTGAGCGGTTGGCGAGATGACTAGTTGAAGAGATGGTGTATCGGTGAATGACCGTTCTCCTGGATGTCCACCCTGGCTTACTTAGGCTACGATATATGATATGGTTGGAAACAAAGAAAGTCTCTAAAAAGAAAAGAAAAATAGACTATCTATAACCGATAAGCGTGAAGCTACCCATGAGCGAGTATTAGGACCACCATGAGGAGAAATGCTACCTTGAAGGATAGCTGTGTCAAAAAAAAAGAAAAAAAAGAGAGAGAAATGAAAGAATGAAAAGAAAGAGACAAGAAAAGAAAAGAAGACCATATCATGTTGAGTATGCTACAGTAATCACAGAATGTGACCCAGACATCCAGGTTGGTTAGACCCACTGGTCCGATTCTCCGAAGTGAGATCATCAAGTTGGCTGACTTAAGGAATAAGCTGCGAAAGAGCCTTAGCACTCACACACTATGAGTCTAGTTCAGATCACCTATTTAGAGGATCGGAGTTGAGTGTATCAAGTACTTTGAAGGTTCTCAAGTTTCGATGCGAAGGCATTCGTTGAGGACAAGAATATTTCTAGCTATCAGGATTATCTCATGAGAGGCAATTTAATATGTTGAAATGACACATTAGCATCAGTATCAGTTTTGAGGATGAGTCCCAGGGTCGAGACCCACATCAGCATCGGCATCGGTTTAGGGATGAATCCCAGGGTCGAGGCCCGTAACAGTATCAATATCAGTTTGGGGCGAGCCCACATCAGTATTAGCATAGGGCGAGGCCCATATCAGTATCAACATGGGGGCGAGGCCCATATCAGTATCAGTATGGGGCTAGGCCCATATCAGTATCAATTTTTAGGGATGAGGCCCATATCAATAACACTTCGGAGGCGAGGCCCACATCTCTATCAGAATCAGTCCTGCTTGGTATGGCACTCTGGGGACGAGGCCCGCATCACATCAGTATCAGTCTGGGGGTGAGACCCACTTCATCAGTATCAGCAATTTTGGGGATGCGTCCCAGGGTTGAGACCCACTTCTTCAGTACTAGCAGTTTTGAGGATGCATCCCAGGGTTGTAAACCCATATCATCAGTAATTTTAGGGATACGTCCCAGGGTCGAGGACCATATTGGCAGCGTTATCAGGATGCGTCCCAGGGTCGAGGCCCCCGCTGTCGGTTGTAGTTATTGGAATGCGTTCCAGGGTTGGTGACCCACTGCATCAGTTTGAGGATGCGTCCTCGGGCCGAGGCCCATTTGTCAGCGGTATTGGGATGCGTCCCAAGGTCGAGGCCCCCGTTGTCGGTTGCAGTTATTGGAATGCGTTCCAGGGTCGTGGACCCCTGCATCAGTTTGGGGATGCGTCCCCGGGCCGAGGCCCATTTTATTAGCGGTATTGGGATACGTCTCAGGGTCGAGGCCCCCGTTGTCGGTTGCAGTATTGGGATGCGTCCCAGGGTCGTGGACCCACTGCATCATTTTTGGGGATGCATCCCCGGGCCGAGGCCCATTTTGTTAGCGATTTTGGGATGCGTCCCAGGGTCGAGGCCCCCGTTGACGGTTGCAGCTATTGGGATACGTCCCAGGATCGAAGTCCACTGCATCATCAGCTCAGCGGAGCAGCAGGCAAGTCAGGTGGCAGCTGGGGAGCCAGGTAAGTGAAAATGCATTGCATAACTTTGATAGGATTGTTCAAAGTCACACACTGTACAAGTCCCATCAAAGTGGGGGCGACTGTAGGCATTGCATTTTTGCATGTGAAACCCGATGATAAGTCTCATTTGGAGGCACTACCTTTTAAATCGCGGAAGCCGTGGGAAACGGTCGTCGGAAGGGAATCGGTATTTTGTTAGATCTTTTTCGCTGGATTAGCTTCGGGTTCGCTTGTTGGACCTCCGTTTTAAAACACATGTCACAAATTAAATTGAAACCGATTAAATTAATTAAATCTTAATTAAATTAAATTCACAAATTAAATTAAATTGAAACCTTAATTAAACTAAAGTTAAAAGAAAGCCGATTGAAATTAAATAAAATTGAAAATTTAATAACAAATTAAATTGAAATTAAACCAAATTTAATTAAAACGAATTAAAGTGAAATTAAATTTAATTAAAACGAATTAAAGTGAAATTAAATTTAATTAAAGCTAATTAATTAAACTGAATTAAAATTGAACTAAAATACAATTGAATTAAATCCAATTTAAATTAAAACAATTTAAATTTAAATTAAAATCTAATCTAATCTAATACCAAAATTAAAATAAATCACTTCCTAAAATAAATAAATCAATCACCTAATTTAATATAATCCCCTCTTAAAATACATTATTCTTTCCCTAAATAATTAAATTAAATCCATCCTTATTAAATTTGATTTTCTTTCCATTAAAATAAAACCATGCATAACCCTAATTCCCCCTACCCTCTCACTATAAAAATAACATATAACCTAAACCCTAAGACCTCTCCTCCTCCTCTCTCGGCAATTTCTCTCCCTTTCTCGGCCCTCTATTCTTGTCTCATCATTCTCGACAAACCAGAACAAATAAACCCTAGCATCCTCATCAGCTCTCGCCTCTCCATAAACCCTAGACATCATAGGAAAACAACCCACAAATCCTAGAGGCATGCACACGTGAAACATAGCAAGAAACCCTATTCACACACCCTCACCATTATTCACTGCCAGCGTCCATCTCACACTATCTCACACAACCAACCATAACCCTACAAGCTCTCGGTAAACCACAAAGTAACAGCCCCTTACTTCCTCAACAACACCGCTCGCCCATCACTTAGCCCACGTGGATCATTCTTCACGTCCTCTACCCTTTCATCACAGCCAACAAACGCGTAAAACACACCATGCATCGACCCATCAGCCAACTCCATACACCACTCATGCATAAACCTAGACACATGCACGTCCACTCTCTTCCTAAAATCACACTACTAAGATACGTATAAAGCCACGTGAAACAGACCACAACAAACTCCACGAACTGCCCACCAAATAACACCCATCCAGCCCATTGACCGTGAGCAACAACATCCCTCATAACCGAGCAAACCAAACGAACCCCTAACTGCATCCAAACAGCCACGTGAAGGAGACCATATGCCATGAACCCCCATCGAACTACCTTCACACATCACCCCTGAAAACACCCCCTTGAAGCCCAAGAACAGCCCCTGAAAACTGCATCCATAACTGCCCTTGAATCATCCCGAAAACAGTGAGTAAATCAAGAGTAAACCAGTCCCTAGAATTGCCTCTAATCTGCACTCTCAAATACCCCAAAACAGTCCACTAAAACACTCACAATAGTAGCTTTAAAGACCTGAAACAATGAGCATAAAATACAGAGAAAACAATAGCAAAACGGAAGCCAAACAGCGAGTAAAATAGTAAAATAGTGAGTTAAGACGTTAAACTAGTGAAGCGGAGAAGTTGAGGAACTTTAAACCTTCCGATCACCGTGAAATGCAAGTCCGAAAGTCAGTAAAAAAGGTTAGACCTGAGGGTATTTTCCACATTCGTTTTCTGTTTTATTTTTATTATTTATCGAGTTTTGTTCGAATGATTGTTATGAGAAAATGCCTGTTGTGCCCCTTGAGTAGATGAATATGCATGTATTATGAATATGATGTGTGTTGTGGCCCTTGGTTGAAATGAAAAATGTGTCGCCTCTTGTGGTATATAGGATGGAAACTCAGACTTAAATTTCATAGCCGATTCCGAATGGACGGTAGTATGATCTGAACTCGGGATACAACTCCACGTACCACTTGAGCAAACGATGCATATTTTGTTTTATATTGTTTTGATGTGTTTATTATTCGTTATTTAATTTCCGCATATTATTTGTTCGTGTAATGATATGATCGAGCGCATGGGCTTAGTAAGTGCGATGAAAGGTCCTCTAATTGAATGGGTTAAAATCTTTTACCACGATGCTTCGCCGCACCGGTCAATGTATATTCGATTGTATGTGAGATATGTTCAGTCGGGTATACGAAATCCGATATCTTTGAATTTACTTTTTGTTTCATATATATGCATTGAGATAAGCGCATGGGTTTAGTAAGTGCGATGAAAGGTCCTTTAATTGAAGAGGTTAAAATCCTTTACCACGATGCTTCGCCGCGCCGGATATATTTGTATTCACTTTTGTTTCTTATGTATGCATTGTGTTAATTGCGCCTGGGCTTAGTAAGTGCGATGAAAGGTCCTCTAATTGAAGAGGTTAAAATCCTTTACCATGATGCTTCGCCGCGCCTTGCATTCAGTTATTTGTTTTTCTTTGTATGCCATCTTTTCGCATGATCATGCATCATACTGTATTGCGCATGGGCTTAGTAAGTCGGATGAAAGGTCCTTCGTTTCGAGGGGTTAAAATCCTTTGCCACGATACTTCGTCGCGCCGGACAAAGTGTATTCTAATAAATGTGAGATACGTTCAATCGAACACTTAAGGTCCTATATATATGTGGGCATATGTCGTATCTCTTTTCTTTCATCTCCATTATTTATCTTTCAAATCGCATCATGGCAAGTTTATTTCACGTATGATTGTCCCTTTAATTGTCATTCTTTACATTATGCACTTAATCTACTCCCTTTAATGTGTACGCTTACGCAATTAGTGCTTGTTTGCGCTCTCATGTCCATCAATAATATGTTTGGGAAATTGTATATCTGTCATTACTTTAATCTACCCTGATGCATGCAAACTTGAACTAGATTATATGCAAATAGGTTGTATGTAAAACTGAGACATAGGTTATATGAAACGTGTTACATATGGACTTAGTTGACTCATTTTATTATGCATGAATATGTAATGGTCATTTGTTTATGCTTCCGCGTATATGAAATGTTTATGAAATTACATGTTCATCATTATTTGATTCCCTTTTATGTGCGCTTATGTGATTATGATGTGCTTGCATTTTCATGAATGCAATATACCTATGAAGTTGTATATTTGCCGTTACTTTGACTGACCTTCGAGCATGTAAACTTAGAAGTAGGATATATGAAAATCTAGGTGTAAGTTTTATCCTTTTTCGCATGTGAATTTAGAAGCATGATATTCTTGGAAATAAGAGTTACTTAGGCTTGATTAAATTATTACACAAATCCTTTCATTACAAGTGACATAAGTAAGGGACCATTCCGAACCCATGGTTTGAGGTCTTCCCTTGCGAGGGGTGAGTGCGGCCTTAAATCTCATTTTTTCCCCCGGTTCACACCGGGTGGCGACTCCATCATTTTGGGTTCGGAATGGTCCCTTACTTATGTCACTTGTAATGAAAGGATTTGTGTAATAATTAATCAAGCCTAAGTAACACTTATTTCCAAGAATATCATGGTTCTAAATTCACATGCGTAAAAAGATAAAACTTACACCTAGATTTGCATTTATACTACTTATAAGTTCACATGCTCGAAAGTAAGTCAAAGTAACAGCAAATATACAACTTCATAGGCATATTGTATTCCTGAAAATGCAAGCATGTCATAATCACGTAAGCACACATAAAAGGGAATCTAATAATGATGAACATGTAATTTCATAAACATTTCATACACGCGAAAGCATAAACAAATAACCATTACATATTCATGCATAATAATAGGAGTCAACTAAGTCCATACGTAACACGTTTCATATAACCTATGTCTCAGTTTTACATATAATTAAAAATAAATCTAATTATTAAACCTAATTAAATTAAATCAAATTCCAAAATTAAATTAATCATTTCCAAAATTTAAAAATCACCTACCAAATTAAATTAAATCAATCACCTAATTTAAATAATTCACCACCTAAATTACAGATTTCTTGCCTTAAATAATCAAACTAAATACACATGCATAAAGTAATTTATTTTCTTTCCTTTAAAATAAAACCATGCATAACCCTAATTCCCCCTACCCTCTCACTATAAAAATAACACATAACCTTAACCCTAGGAACTCTTCTCCTCTCTCTCGGCAACTAGGAAACACAACAAAAACAAAGAAACCATTCTCTCCCCTTCTCGGCCCTCTATTCTTGTCTCATCAATCTCGACAAACCAGAACAAATAAACCCTAGCATCCTCATCAGCTCTCGCCTCTCCACAAACCCTAGACATCATAAGAAAATAACCCACAAATCCTAGAGGCATGCACACGTGAAACATAGCAAGAAACCTTATTCACGCCCTCACCATTATTCACTGCCAGCGTCCATCTCACACTAGCTCACACAACCAACCATAACCCTACAAGCTCTCGGCAAACCACAAAGTAACAGCTCCTTACTTCCACATCTACACCGCTCGCCTATCACTTAGCCCACGTGGATCATTCTTCACGTCCTCTACCCTTTCATCACAGCCAACAAACTCATAAAACACACCATGCATCGACCCATCAATCAACTCCATGCACCACTCACGCATAAACCTAGACACATGCACGTCCCCTCTCTTCCTAAAATCACACTGCTAAGATACGCATAAAGCCATGTGAAACAGACCACAACAAACTCCACGAACTACCCACCAAAAAACACCCATCCAGCCCACTGCCCATGAGCAGTAACATCTCTCAAAACCGAGCAAACTAAACGAACCCCTAACTGCATCCAAACAACCTCGTGAAGCAGACCATATGCCGTGAACCCCCAACGAACTACCTTCACGCATCACCCCTGAAAACACCTCCTTGAGGCCCAAGAACAGCCCTTGAAACTGCATCCATAACTGCCCTTGAATCATCCTGAAAACAGTGAGTAAACCGATAGTAAACCAATCCCTGGAACTGCCCCTAATCTGCACCTTAAAATACCCCAAAACAGTCCACTAAAACACTCAAAATAGTAGCTTTAAAGACCTGAAACAGTGAACAGAAAATACAGAGAAAATAGCAGCAAAACGGAAGCCAAACAGTAATCAAAACAGCAAAACAGTGAGTTAAGACGTTAAACTAGTGAACCGGAGAAGTTGAGGAACTTTACCCTTCCGATCTCCATGAGACGCAAGTCCGAAAGTCGGTAAAAAAGGTTAGACCTGAGGGTATTTTCCACATTCGTTTTCTGTTTTATTTTTATTATTTTTTGAGTTTTGTTTGCATGATTGTTATGATAAAATGCATGTTGTGGCCCTTGAATAGATGAATATGCATGTATTATGAATACGATGTGTGTTGTGGCCCTTGATTAAAATGAAAAATGTGTCGCCTCTTGTGGTATATAGGATGGAAACCCGGACGTAAATTTCATAGCCGATTCCGAATGGACGGTAGTATGATCTGCACCCGGGATACAACTCCACGTACCACTTGAGCAAACGATGCATATTTTATTTTATATTATTTTGATGTGTTTATTATTCGTAATTTAATTTCCGCATATTATTTGTTCGTGTAATGATATGATCGATCGAATGGGCTTAGTAAGTGCGATGAAAGGTCCTCTAATTGAAGGGGTTAAAAAATCCTTTACCACGATGCTTCGCCGCGCCGGTCAATGTATATTCGATTGGATGTGAGATATGTTCAATCGGGGTATAGGAAATCTGTTATCTTTGTACTTACTTTTCTTTTCATATATATGCATTGAGATAAGCGCATGGGCTTAGTAAGTGCGATGAAAGGTCCTCTAATTGAAGGGGTTAAAATTCCTTTACCACGATGCTTCGCCGCACCGGACGATGTATATTCGATTGGATGTAAGATATGTTCAATCGGGTATACGAAATTCGATATCTTTCTATTTACTTTTGTTTCATATATATATGCATTGAGATAAGCACATGGGCTTAGTAAGTTCGATGAAATGTCCTCTAATTGAAGAGGTTAAAATCCTTTACCACGACACTTCGCCGCGCGGGATATCTTTGCATCCATTTTTGTTTCATATGTATGCATTGTGTTAATTACGCATGGGCTTAGTAAGTGCGATGAAAGGTACTCTAATTAAAGAGGTTAAAATCCTTTACCATGATGCTTCGCCGCGCCTTGTATTCAGTTATTTATTTGCTTTTCTTTGTATGCCATCTTTTCGCATGATCATGCATCATATTGTATTGCGCATGGGCTTAGTTAGTCGGATGAAAGGTCCTCGAATTGAAGAGGTTAAAATCCTTTGCCGCGATACTTCGCCGCGCCGGATAAAGTGTATTCTAATGAATGTGAGATACGTTCAATCGAAGACTTAAGGTCCAATATAGATTTGGGCATATGTCGCATCTCTTTTCTTCATCTCCATTATTTATCTTTCAAATCACATCCTGGCACGTTTATTTCACATATGATTGTCTCTTTAATTATCCATTTTTTACATTATGCACTTAATCTCCTCTCTTTAATATGTACGCTTATGCAATTAGTGCTTGTTTACGACGCTCTCATGTCCATCAATAATGCGTTTGGCAAATTGTATATCGGTCATTACTTTAATCTAACGTGATGCATTCAAACTTGAACTAGATTATATGAAAATAGGTTGTATGTAAAACTGAGACATAGGTTATATGAAACATGTTACATATGGACTTAGTTGACTCATTTTATTATGCATGAATATGTAATGGTCATTTGTTTATGCTTCCGCGTATATGAAATGTTTATGAAATTACATGTTCATCATTATTTGATTCCCTTTTATGTGTGCTTATGTGATTATGATGTGCTTGCATTTTCATGACTGCAATATACCTATGAAGTTGTATATTTGTCATTACTTTGACTGACTTTCGAGCATGTAAACTTAGAAGTAGGATATATGAAAATCTAGTGTAAGTTTTATCCTTTTGCGCATGTGAATTTAGAAGCATGATATTCTTGGAAATAAGAGTTACTTAGGCTTGATTAAATTATTACACAAATCCTTTCATTACAAGTGACATAAGTAAGGGACCATTCCGAACCCAATGGTTTGAGGTCTTCCCTTGCGAGGGGTGAGTGCGGCCTTAAATCTCATTTTTCCCGGTTCACACCGGGTGGCGACTCCATCATTTTGGGTTCGGAATGGTCCCTTTCTTATGTCACTTGTAATGAAAGGATTTGTGTAATAACTTAATCAAGCCTAAGTAACACTTATTTCCAAGAATATCATGATTCTAAATTCACATGCGTAAAAAGATAAAACTTACACCTAGATTTGCATTTATACTACTTCTAAGTTCACATGCTCGAAAGTAAGTCAAAGTAACAGCAAATATACAACTTCATAGACATATTGTATTCCTGAAAATGCAAGCATGTCATAATCACGTAAGCACACATAAAAGGGAATCTAATAATGATGAACATGTAATTTCATAAACATTTCATACACGCGGAAGCATAAACAAATAACCATTACATATTCATGCATAATAAAAGGAGTCAACTAAGTCCATACGTAACACGTTTCATATAACCTATGTCTCAGTTTTACATATAATTAAAAATAAATCTAATTATTAAACCTAATTAAATTAAATCAAATTCCAAAATTAAATTAATCATTTCCAAAATTTAAAAATCACCTACCAAATTAAATTAAATCAATCACCTAATTTAAATAATTCACCACCTAAATTACATATTCTTGCCTTAAATAATCAAACTAAATACACATGCATAAAGTAATTTATTTTCTTTCCTTTAAAATAAAACCATGCATAACCCTAATCCCCTACCCTCTCACTATAAAAATAACACATAACCTTAACCCTAGGATCTCTTCTCCTCTCTCTCGGCAACTAGGAAACACAACAAAACAAAGAAACCATTCTCTCCCCTTCTCGGCCCTCTATTCTTGTCTCATCATTCTCGACAAACCAGAACAAATAAACCCTAGCATCCTCATCAGCTCTCGCCTCTCCACAAACTCTAGACATCATAAGAAAATAACCCACAAATCCTAGAGGCATGCACACGTGAAACATAGCAAGAAACCTTATTCACGCCCTCACCATTATTCACTGCCAGCGTCCATCTCACACTAGCTCACACAACCAACCATAACCCTACAAGCTCTCGGCAAACCACAAAGTAACAGCTCCTTACTTCCACAACTACACCGCTCGCCTATCACTTAGCCCACGTGGATCATTCTTCACGTCCTCTACCCTTTCATCCAACCAACAACAAACTCATAAAACACACCATGCATCGACCCATCAATCAACTCCATGCACCACTCACGCATAAACCTAGACACATGCACGTCCCCTCTCTCCTAAAATCACACTGCTAAGATACGCATAAAGCCATGTGAAACAGACCACAACAAACTCCAACTCCACGAATACCCACCTAAAAACACCCATCCAGCCCACTGACCATGAGCAACAAATCCCCCTCATAACCGAGCAAACTAAACGAACCCCTAACTGCATCCAAACAGCCTCGTGAAGCAAGACCATATGCCGTGAACCCCCAACGAACTACCTTCACGCATCACCCCTGAAAACACCTTCCTTGAAGCCCAAGAACAGCCCCTGAAACTGCATCCATAACTGCCCTTGAATCATCCTGAAAACAGTGAGTAAACCGATAGTAACCAATCCCTGGAACTGCCCCTAATCTGCACCTTAAAATACCCCAAAACAGTCCACTAAAACACTCAAAATAGTAGCTTTAAAGACCTGAAACAGTGAACAGAAAATACAGAGAAAATAGCAGCAAAACGGAAGCCAAACAGTAAGTAAAACAGCAAAACAGTGAGTTAAGACGTTAAACTAGTGAACCGGAGAAGTTGAGGAACTTTACCCTTCCGATCTCCGTGAGACGCAAGTCCGAAAGTCGGTAAAAAAGGTTAGACCTGAGGGTATTTTCCACATTCTTTTTCTGTTTTATTTTTATTATTTTTCGAGTTTTGTTTGCATGATTGTTATGATAAAATGCTTGTTGTGGCCCTTGAATAGATGAATATGCATGTATTATGAATACGATGTGTGTTGTGGCCCTTGATTAAAATGAAAAATGTGTCACCTCTTGTGGTATATAGGATGGAAACCTGGACATAAATTTCATAGCCGATTCCGAATGGACGGTAGTATGATCTGCACTCGGAATACAACTCCACGTACCACTTGAGCAAACGATGCATATTTTATTTTATATTATTTTGATGTGTTTATTATTCGTAATTTAATTTCCGCATATTATTTGTTCGTGTAATGATATGATCGATCGAATGGGCTTAGTAAGTGCGATGAAAGGTCCTCTAATTGAAGGGGTTAAAATCCTTTACCACGATGCTTCGCCTTGCCAGTCAATGTATATTCGATTGGATGTGAGATATGTTCAATCGGGGTATAGGAAATCTATTTTCTTTGTACTTACTTTTTTTTTTCATATATATGCATTGAGATAAGCGCATGGGCTTAGTAAGTGCGATGAAAGGTCCTCTAATTGAAGGGGTTAAAATTCCTTTACCACGATGCTTCACCGCACCGAACGATGTATATTCGATTGGATGTAAGATATGTTCAATCGGGTATACGAAATTTTGATATCTTTCTATTTACTTTTGTTTCATATATATATGCATTGAGATAAGCGCATGGGCTTAGTAAGTGCGATGAAAGGTCCTCTAATTGAAGAGGTTAAAATCCTTTACCACGATACTTCGCCGCGCGGATATCTTTGCATCCATTTTTGTTTCATATGTATGCATTGTGTTAATTACGCATGGGCTTAGTAAGTGCGATGAAAGGTACTATAATTAAAGAGGTTAAAATCCTTTACCATGATGCTTCGCCGCGTCTTGTATTCAGTTATTTGCTTTTCTTTGTATGCCATCTTTTCGCATGATCATGCATCATATTGTATTGCGCATGGGCTTAGTAAGTCGGATGAAAGGTCCTCGAATTGAAGAGGTTAAAATCCTTTGCCGCGATGCTTCGCCGCACCGGATAAAGTGTATTCTAATGAATGTGAGATACGTTCAACCGAAGACTTAAGGTCCTATATAGATTTGGGCATATGTCGCATCTCTTTTCTTTCATCTCTATTATTTATCTTTCAAATCGCATCCTGGCACGTTTATTTCACGTATGATATCTCTTTAATTATCCATTTTCTACATTATGCACTTAATCTCCTCTCTTTAATATGTACGCTTATGCAATTAGTGCTTGTTTACGCTCTCATGTCCATCAATAATGCATTTGGGAAATTGTATATCGGTCATTACTTTAATCTACCGTGATGCATTCAAACTTGAACTAGATTATATGCAAATAGGTTGTATGTAAAACTGAAACATAGGTTATATGAAACGTGTTACGTATGGACTTAGTTGACTCCTTTTATTATGCATGAATATGTAATGGTTATTTGTTTATGCTTCCGCGTGTATGAAATATTTATGAAATTACATGTTCATCATTATTAGATTCTCTTTTATGTGTGCTTATGTGATTATGACGTGCTTGTATTTTCATGAGTATAATATGCCTATTAGTTGTATATTTGCCGTTACTTTGACTTACTTTCGAGCATGTGAACTTAGAAGTAGGATATATGCAAATCTAGGTGCAAGTTTTATCTTTTTTGCACATGTGAATTTAGAAGCATGATATTCTTGGAAATAAGAGTTACTTAGGCTTGATTAAATTATTACACAAATCCTTTCATTACAAGTGACATAAGTAAGGGACCATTCCGAACCCAACGGTCTGAGGTCTTCCCTTGCGAGGGGTGAGTGCGGCCTTAAGTCTCATTTTCCCGATTCACACCGGGTGGCGACTCTATCATTCTCTAGTTTAGTCCCCTATGGCTACTCCGTACTCCCAACCGGGCAGCGAGTCCGGAATAACATCCATCGCCTAATTTCTGTTGTCCACAGCTTGTCTAAAATTTGAAAGAAGTTTCAACTTTGGAATCACTAGCAGAATGCCATGCAAAATATTGCACACTTAAACTTGCACTTAGAACTGCAATGCATACTTAGAAAGAATTTATGCTGGCATAACTTGTAGAAATGGTCAAAATCATTTGACATTTATTTAACTATATTCCAATTTTAAAGCAAAGATAACACTACGTTAAGGAGAGGACACAAGTGAGAAAAAGAAAAGAAAACATAAAAAAAAGAAAGAAAGAAAGAAAATAAAATGGTGAATCCCACAAAATCTAATGTGTTGTTTGAAGGGTTTAGTAACCAAGAGTATAGCGAACCCCACAACTACTTTTACATCAAACGAAAACTCAAATATTGAGTATCTTAAGCAACTCGAGTTAGTGAAATTGTTGAGTAACCAAGGACTCGCATTACAAATGTGTATTCTTTGTGTCAAAAGGTAATTTGACGACTTAAGAAAGCTATGGATGAACCCTACATAACGTAAACATTTGAGAAATCATAAAAACATGTTGATCCTTAACTAGGTGTTAGCTTATCTAGGCAGAGGAAATGATAAAGTGAAAAAAAGTGTCAGAACTAAATCCACACTTAGCGCTAGCATAAACCATTCTGGGTTGCACGTAATTCGTGGTAAAAAAACCATGCGCACTTAAGCATTCGAAAGGTGAAACCTTTGTTAAAAATAACTTTTGAATTTAGACAATGCTTAAACTTTGAAAGAGATGAAATTTCTAGAAAACTTTTGAAAACATACGAAGAGTCATTGCATGATATGAAAATGATTTTCGAAAGTAAAATTTATGATTGTCAAGCTTTGAAGGGTAACTTGAACAAAAGTGAGACGAAGTCTGATGATATCTCAATAAAAGGGCTCCAATACTCATGTGTTCTCTCAAGCCGAATGATGGGCCTACAAATAAAGATCATTTGCACACATGTATACAAGCATACATATTTACATACACATAACATTTATTTTTTAGGAAACTGATATAAAGAAAAGAGAAGAAGAATACTCGAGAAACGAGGCATGTGATAAGAGCCTTCAAGACACAGAGCATCCAAAATCAGAGAAGTATTGGAAAAGTCCGTCTAAAATAGAATATTGGGGGCAATGCCTGTCCAAAAGAGAATTGGGGGCGAGGCCTATTAAGTGAGGAAATTGGGGTGAAGCCCGCCTAAAGAAGAAGCAGATGTAAGAAAACCCATCAGACAATCAAAATGCCATGAAGTAGATAAAAGAAAATTCCATCATCCATACGAATCAAAGTTCCATCAGACGGATCAAAAAGCCACAAAAGCAGGAATAAAGCTTGTAACTATTCAGAACATCGAGAACAAATCCGATCTAAGTCAGGAATAAAGCCTACAACCATTTTGAACACCGCGGAAGAAAGCCCACAATTATCGAAATCAGGAATAAAGCCCACAAGTATCAACATCAGGAACAAATCTCATAAGTTGAGAACAAAGCCAAAAATTAGGAACAAAGAGAATCAGCAATGTCAGAAATAAAGCCTGTAGTAATTCTGAAGCATTGGGAATAAAGATCACGATTATCCAAATCGGGAACAAAGCCTATGAGTATCCTAATCAGGAACAAAGCCCACGAATAGCAAAATTAGGGAAGAAAGCCCAAAACTATCAACTTTAAGGACAAAGCCCATAATTCTCAAAAGTATAGGGAAAAAAGCTCACAATTATCAAAGCTAGGAATAAAACTTGTAGTCATTTTAAGCATTGGAAAGGAAACCCATAAACATCAATCAACCATCAATCAAACTACAACACAGCTAGGCTAATATAGCGACACTCGACGAACTAAGAACGTAAAAATACATGCATGATTTTGATAAACTTGTTATTCTCATACACTGAACAAGCCTACCAAAGTGGGGGCAACTATAGACAATGCATTTCTATGCATAGCCCGATGATGAGTCTCTTATGGGGATACTTTATGAAAGTTGGGGAAGTGTGAGGATGAATGCTGGGAATGAAAGCAACTTCACAGGACACAACCAAAAGCTGATCGGACAGTTGTTGATGAGTGAGCAAATTATCCGTCACCGAATTTTAGGGATCTAACTATCTCTAGCAAGCCATATAATTCAAATTATATGGCCAACCAGTCATGAATCGAGTTATCAGCCCATGTGTAAAATTAAAATAACTAGAATTATGGGCTTGATTACATCCGGTTGGATATATATCCCAAACCCTAAATTGAATCGGACATGCTTCAAGTTGTGTCTGATATCTTAATTGCAAATTATTAGGGAAAGATTGGAGGAAGATAGAGGATTTTGCTCCCCTTCCATCTTCAGCCCCCATTTGTTTCATTGTAAGAGAGAGGACATTTTGAGTATTGGGGGGGAGCAATCGGCTAATAGCGATCTGCTGAACAACAACAATAATCTGAAAAAAGGGTTAAAAAACCCAAAGAAAAACATAACTTCCCTTGGAGTTCTGTATATTCTAGTGTGAATCTAGCAAAGACCAAACAATTAAAATTATATCTAGAGCCTTGTTACATTGAAAAAAGGCGCATTTGAGATTCTGGTTTTGACATAGTATCTTTAACCAGATGTACACTATGTCCGGACGAACATACACACATATCTGACCGCTCATAAGTATATCATGCATTCTATATTGCTTTATGGATATCATGTTTATATAATGTAATCTCATATGACTATGCAATATGGATTATGTTTATTTATCTTGTCAATATTACTACTCATGTTAATGCTTTCCTTTATTTATGATTATTGTAAGCATGATTCTATATTTCATATATTTTGATATATGAGTGTTGTGAGATTATCGTACCGAAGTATACAATATTAATTTTAGTAAATGATAAATAAGAATGTCCAACGAACATGGATTGAATCAAATTCACACTAAGTAGTATAATTAATAAACTATTTTTATTTAGAAATCAATTTAAATTAAACTAAATTAAAATTAAAAACTAAAGAAGTAAAAAATCAAAACATTTTAATAAAGAAAGACTAGGATGAGATGAATTCTAGAGTCTGATTTCACCTATCTATCTTTTACGTATTTGTTATGCCAATCAATTATTACTCAATTTCTTAATTTATAAGCCAAGAATACTAAATTATTCTACTCATTTTTTCGACTGCTAAGTGAGAATATTATTAGCTACCGATTTCAATATCCCTATAAAAATCCAATAATTAACAATTCATAACGCTATTTGATTTTTTGTTAATGATTTCAAAGAAATTATAGGCCTCCCGAGCTTTTTTAAAATTCCTAAATATTTCCTAGATACTATTCAAAATCCACACTCCCGAGTGATATATTCTAAGAATGAAATCATCTAATTTGTGGCCAGCAAACGAGAAGCATTAAACACAAGAAAATATAAATAAATTTTAAACTACATAATAATTAATTAGCAATCAAACACATATGTTTAAACATATGTTGCAACATCCTCTAAAATAAGAAATTAGTTCATGACTAAATAAAAGAACAATGAAAACAGAGTTAAGAACATATTGAAAATCACAATAGTTTAAAGAAATAAACTAAAAGATAAAATCTGAATCGAATCCCTTCATCTTCATATATCACCACCTCCATCTCCATTTCTTCCTCTTCAATTCCCTCATTGGATCTCTTTAAATTATACGTTCAGTCTAATTTTTCTTTTTCATCCTCCTAAGGTTTCAGACGCACTATGTATTTATAGGAAGTCATGGAGTCATTTTGCATACAGAAAATCAGAATTTAATTTATTGTAGGAATTCTTCCAGGCGTCACAATGCCATAAGTTACGTCATGATGCCAACTTCTCTGGAAATTCTATTTACTGATGGTGATGGAGTCGCAATTCCAATTCTGTCGTCACGATGCCTCTTTCTCGGCCAAAGTGTCTTTTTTTACATATTTTTCCTTTCCTGCGAAATTCTTTTGCATTCTTAATATCCCAAAATATGTACGTTAGCCTCAAGATCCATACTCTAATGCTTCCTATCAATAAAACACAAAATAAACTACAAAACATGTAAAATAACATGAAACTAACAAAATAATAAGGTAGGGAAATATGGAAAAGTGGGTATAAATCACACTTATCAAACACCCCCAAACTTAAGATTTTGCTAGTCCTGAGTAAAAGACTAAAGAAAAACTAAATAAAAGAACACAAATAAAGGTAACTTAACTAGGCCACTTTCCTAGCGATCACGATTGTATTAACGTATGCAACAAGACTTTAAACCATTGGATGACCCGTTATAGTCTCGTGATGCCACCTAAAAACATATTTTAATCACACATGTAAACTATATAAAAATGTAAAGTAAAAAAAAATTAAAACAAACACACAAATCTTTGGGAAGTTCTGAAAAAAATCCTTAGAGAATATCTAGTATTGAAAATCAAAGAAACCATCAAAGTGTATGATTCAAATTAGATCCAAAGTATTGAATAAATTATCTAACTCGGACTCACAGTGTGTGCGTGTTAAGGTGTAACATCCAGCCTAGGCCAGGATGTTACCGGCAGGAGACAGGCTAAACCCATCTCCATAAGCCTCTAAATCTAACGAAATTTCGGCATGATGTATTCGTAACATCATGCAACCTGGCCTGTAGCCAGCACTATACAACAAAACCAAACACCTCGGCCTCAGGCCGGAATATTAATATCAAGGCCTCAGGCCTGAACTCAATAAATAAAATGCATGTACTTGGCCTCCGGCCAGAACTCAAAATAATCTAAGTTATTATGTATCCTTAACTCATAAAATACAAATGCAAAATACAAAAAAAAACTATACAAAGGGCCATGAGGACCCATAACTCGACCCAGGACTCCCATGATTGCAATTGGGGTGATCCACCGTCTTCAAAGTCTTCACCGAGCATCTGCTGATCCCATAAGACCGCTACTGACCTGCAAAACTACAAACTGCGGTGGTGTGAGTCATAATGACTCAGTAAGTAACTATGCTTCTAGATTAAACTTACAAACATCATACAAGACTTATTTCTTAATACATTGTTGATTTAAATTGTCTATGTGGTCTCACATAATTCTCAAAACTAAGTTAACTGCAAAACTCTCATTCAAGATTAGATGTTACCACTTATTACAAGATTTATGTTTCAACTCACGTACTCTCACATCCTGTTACAAACGTAAACTTTGAATATCTAAGCTATGGTCGTTTAGCTCTATATATTTATCTATTGAACCAAGACTCATTACATATCCATTACGTTACTTTAATATCTTACCACCTTTCTATATATTTACTTGTATATAATTCTGGCCTTTAATTAAAGCCTCTTATTCTTTCTTTCTTTGAAATATCATCGAATCAGTTGTACTATAATATTATCTATGCCAGATGCTTAACTTACTATCACTGGTCATGTATACATGCACATGCAACCATTATAACATGTTATTTCCTGTAAATATTTATCACATATTAAACATGCACAAAGAGAATCTCTCATACCGTCCTACCTCTCATCCAACATTATCAACAAATACATATAAACATAATGATGATACCATGTACCAATGTTGGCTATATGCATCTAAACGTACTCATGCTATAATACATTATCATCAACCATATGCATCTTAAATAACTTACTGGAATACATAATTTATATGTACTAAATGCAAATCAGACTTTACTCAATATGCTATGCTTAATGAACAATTACCTTAAATCCGCTTCTGAGGATCTTACATATGAAATGTGCTAATATTATTATGCATAGTATCAACTACATGCATCTCAGATGAAAACACTAGAATACATGATCATATGCAAGTCAGGTAAACTGTACAAGACTTTAACGTGCTATGGTTTCTAGAAAATACTTTCCGAAAACTCTTTTCTTGAAAATTCTTTATAAAACTCTTTTCTGAAACTTATTTAAAATCTTCTTTTAATAAACTTGTCTTTGAAAACATGCTCTAATACTTGGATCTCTGGAAATTGTTTTCTAAAATCGAAATCTGTACTCTGAGAACTGAAAACCGAAAACTGAAAACTTTCTCTGAAAATCTTTCTTTTCTTGTATTTCTTTCTAAAACTGTCTTTCTAAGTTCTTTTCTGAAAACTGAAATCTGAAGTCCTTTTTCTGAAAACCAAACTGAAATCTGAAATCCTTTTCTGAAAACCAAATCTCCGCCCGTAGGCACATCTCCGCCCGAAGGCGCATCTCCGCCCGTAGGTGCATCTCCGCCCAAAGACGCATCTCGGCCCGAAGGCGCAACTCCGCCCGAAGGCGCATCTCCGCCCAGGAATGTACCATCTGAGCACTGAGGATCTAGGAGTGTCCCCCTAGTCCTCCACATGTGCACATGTGTCTATCCGTCAATTCCAAACTGTACAACTGGGATGGGTCAAATCCCAAATCCCGAATCCAAAGTATCCGTCAATTCCGAACTTTGTCTCAAGTTACATACTGGGGTGAGTTTTTACCTCATGCCCCGAAAACCATAAAATCATAATCTACAACTCAAACTGTAAAACATTTTCTGAAATACGATTCTTTTCAAAAGTATTTGAAACCTTTCTTTAAAACAATTGAAATTGCTGAAAACATTGTTATCGTTTGCTTATCTGATGAAAACTTAAACACACACACACATGAACATGCATGTATGCATTCTCATGCTTCTCTCTACCCTGGTTATGAAATTCTCTATAATGATCTTACTATTAGATGCTCAAATATCAACAGAACACTTGTTCAAACTAAACATGCTAAATTCATCTTACATTCATACATTGCGTAAACCAAAGTCATATACACACACAATCAAACATCAATGTAAATGAGTTCCGATATTTTAGTTCTTAAATTGATTCGCTATTTCTAACTATCTACTTGTACCCAAGAATCTCAATCATAATCTTTCATATATATATCCTCATGTCATGCATAAGCTACACCTTTATGCTTACTACCATCTTATATACATGTATCAATACCCACTAGTTTTTATTTACTCATGCTTACTAGTATTCTTATACAATATATAAAATAAAGACTTTCATTCATATCATTGACTCATATATGATTATCTCAGCTATAACTGTAATCTCATTCCCTAGGGTGTAGATTCTACATCCCTCATACCCAAGTCTTATTAAATTATATTATAAACATATCATCATGTATGTTCTATCTACCTATATGAATACACATACTTATTTACATCTAGTCATGCGTCTCTTTACTTCTATACACTCATGCTTACCTCTTGCTTATATGCATACTTATAATTATTTATCTTCATCCATATTTGCATACAGGTACATCAGCCACTTGTCTTATATTCATCTTTATATATATATATTTGTAAGTTATATGAATATATCTATATACTACCTTATTACTTTACTAATTTCAAACATCGTTAAATCTACCAAGAACTCAGAACATGAGTTACTTACCTGACTAGGCGAACGCTCGCGATCCGGGTCCGATCTGTCAAAATAAAATCCCAACACAGGGTCAGAACCGCTATTTACGGAACTTCTAACTCATCTACGATAAACTAAGGACTTTCCCCGGAACACCCAAAACGACTCTGATACTACAATCTAAACTTTATTACTCTAATACATGCTCACTTGCTATTATGAAATAACTAGATACCTCAGATTCTTATTTTACACGTTTGCGGCAGAACTTGCGGAAAAGTCTCCGCAAACGCTACGGAATGGTCTCGAACCCTCCGAACTAATCCAAAATTACCCAATTACCCTCGTAATACCATGATTTCATCATAACTACATTTACGACCATCTAAGCTCAATCGCGCGAGAAACGCCGTTTTATCGGAATCTCGCTAATACTACCGGATCGATCAAATCTCGTTCGTTACACCCCAGATTCTACCACATTAATCGTTTTAACATATTAAGACATATACAATTCATTCCAAGATAATTTTCTAAACTACGAAGCTACCGGAAACATCCGAATATAAATCGATTCACTTGAAAATAACAAAATCTAAACGGAGAGTCGTACCGAAATTCCGAGGCCATATTCGGACTCCCCTCGGCCATACCAACGCGCTGGTGTCGACGGAATTCCGATCGGAGGTACTGTTCACATGGGTCTACTATTCATCTGTGACTTCTTTCCTCGTTTTGCGTAATTCCGGCGGCTGTTCGATGAATCCGTTACCGCACACTCGTAGTACTCATCTAGGGCTTCGATTTGGTAGGTGGCTCAGTCCACGAAATGAACCGACAAGCCAGAATCGATCAACCCATTTTCACCCACTGTTTGCGTCGATACACTCCACTGTCGGTGATCTGGGGCCACCGCCGGCCACCACAAGGTGGAGGGGTGGCCGGCGCACCCCTCCGGCTGGTCGCGCCAGCCGGCAGTGGCCGGCGAAGGGCCGGCGCGACCAGAAGCCCTCCTAAATGCTTGGACGATCGGGGGGGGAAAGAGAGAAGGGTTTTAATTTGTTTAATTTGCAAATTCCAGAAATTTAAAGCTTTAAATAGATCCCTGGAAAATATCAAAAAGGTCCCTGCGAAATTGTTTTTCAGCCCTTATTTTGGAACCTTCTGGAACATCGCAATTTTGGAGCCCTTCTGATGTGATTCTCGAAAAGTGTTCAACACGAAAGTTGTTCGTATCGAAAAAAAGAGTCCAATGGTCCAAAAATCAGCTTGATCGGAGTTTGTTTGCCCTGTTCGTGTCCAAAAACATAAACTTTACGCGTTTTACGAAAATCGCGTAACCGACTTTTGATCCCACGCGTTTTCCAACGCGACGAAAATTCATAATTTAATATTCCAACTTATATAACATCACTTAAACTCTTTTTTTTCCTTATCATCATGCTCCGAACTAAAAATATCCGTCCGGGAAACTTCTAGAACAATCCAGAAAATCTGGGATGTTACATAAGGTCTGTTCACAACTCGAATCCTAAGAAACCCAACTCGGTGATTTTATCTCAAAAATTTACATCCGATAGGTCAAACCAACCTAGATATCTCCAAAGTGTTCTGTATTTGCCTACTGAGCTCGATATGATATGACTTCTCTTTTTTAATCTTTTGACTCACCTACCCTTTTATGTAGTATTTATCCTCATGGTGGTCGTAACACTCGCCCATGGGTAGCTTAACATTTTTTTATTATACGTATTTTATCTTCTTTTTTTTTTAAGTAGTTTTTTTCTTTTCTATTTTTTTCAATTTGTTTTCAAAAGATCTTTCTTTTTTGCTGCTATGGCCATACCATATTTCATAAATAATTACTAAGAGAGACAGATATCTAAGCAAACAGTCATTCATCTTTAAATAATTTCTTCAATTGTTCACTTTGTCAACTATATAGGCTCTTACTGCTAGAAACCTATTTTTAAATGCTTACGAGTCAAACCTAGACATCTACTATGTTCCTTAGGATTTTTTTCTTTTTTCCTTACATGTAACATAACACAAAACACAATAGAAGTGCATATACAGCCACATAACACATCTCCAAATATAAATGGAGTAGTGCCCTCAATGCTCGAAATAAGGAAAATCTAGGTATAAGGCACTTACATGAGATGACTGTCATCAATCATCATCATACTCATAAGCGTCGGGGGGATAAAGTGGAAAGTTGGGTTGTGGAGGAAAACAGACTGCATGGGTCCTGAATTAAGACCATCATTGGCAAACATCCTAACCATGGTAGAGTTGAAGTCGACAGAGTAAGCAATATAGTTGTCGACTAATGTTGAAAAAAATGATCTACTTGTCTGTGACTCCAAGTTGATGCCTCAAGTAATGAAACCCATTCTCCCAAATTAAAGTGAGACGTAGAAGTCGGTAGTAGCTGTGTTGGACAATTATGTCCCATAGCATCACTATTTGTACAGATCATGGTGTTGTTGTACAAATTAATTATATGACGAAGGAAATTGCCCTTTTATCATTTGTAATTGGATTACCAAGATTCATAAATGATAGAAGTCCTTATGATTAGTTTCGAATTGAGATGATATGAGACAATATCAATCCATAAAGGTTTAATCATTGACCATCCCTAGTCATAGTATTATCGAGACTGGACATCGATAATGCGGAATAGACTAGTATTGCACTTGTGCGCGTTGTGAGAGCATAACGACAAAGTTCTCATATGTTTAAGTATTGGATATTTATGCAAGTGCGATAGGAGGTTGTGTTTTACCAATGGTACGGAAAACAGCTTCGCTCTGGATAGACCTTGCGGAATCCCATTGGTAATATGTCTATGTGTCTATGGGAACCTGAGACTTGCACCGCTAATACTTGTGACAATCAATATACTTTGGTTTTGGACGTCCAGGGCTTTAATCGGTTCTATGTACGTCTTTTCTGGGTATATTGAGAATCGTAGTGTATTGGGTGTGATGTCGAGATGGAAGTGTTACTCCATTCATAGTGGAGATGATGATCACGTAGGATATGAAACTGGTGCTTTTATATGTTGCAACTATCGGGATAATATGACTAGGTCATTTTTATCCGATTATAGAGATTAGTTAGTCCGACGATCGGATTAACTGCCAACATATCCGGGGATCTCATGGGTCACTTCCCGAAGATTTACCGATGACGTATGACTCGCATTTTATTAATTTGGGATTAATTTGATGAGAGAGAAAAATAACCTAGGATTAATTATGGAGATATTTTATCTGGGATAAAATATTATTTAAAGAGAGAGAATGATTAATTTGGAATTAATCGAGAAAATAATATATTCGATATATTATACGAAATTGGATTTCGAAGCAGAATTAAAATTAGATTTTAATTCGGGCAAATGAGTTAATTTAGAATTAATTCATTAGCGACGTGAATAGTAATTTTACTTGGGATAATTATTTAATTAAATTTGATTTAATTACGTCGCAATGGAAAATTCGTTAATTCGGAATTAGCGAACCCGCTCGCATTTCGAATCAAGTCGGGCCCACAAGTCACATCAAGCGTCACATCACTAGTCAGCTTTATCACTTTTAGTTGATAGAAGTTGTTGGAATTTTGGTAGCTTGGCTTTCACACAATCTTGACTTTGTGATTGACATTTGACCAACTTTTGATATTTGTTAAAGGTAATTATTTTTTGAAATCAATTACTTAATACACAAAAATTGAAACATATCTCCCTCTCTCCTCCTAATGCATTCGGCCAAGAGGCCTTTCTTCTCCATCTCTCCCATTTTGGCACTTGGTGCCATTTTCTTCTAAGACTTGGGTTGGCCGAGACATGCAAAGAAGATAAGGAAATTTTGTGCAAAATTTCTATGGTGCTGGCACATCCAATGAGTCATTCAAAGATGTTAGGGAAATTCACTTGTGAACATGGAATCACCTCATCCAAAGCTTGGAGCTTGAAGAAGAAGATGGAGTCCAAATCTCAAGATTGGCCGAGAGCTTCTCCTAAAGGATGAAAATTTTTTGTTCTTCGACGCATCCAATCTGATCAATGTAAGTATGTTTCCGCCGTACTTCTTGATGTATTCACATCATTACTTGATATGATCTTGGGATGCTTAGAAAAAACCCAATAATGGTATCTATGAGCCTAATTGAGCATGAAAATAATTTAGGGTTAAAATTGGGTAAAATCAATTTGAGCATGATTTGATGAAATTGTTTGATTAAGTATGCTTGAATGATGTTGAATTGAAATTGGATACGATCAATTTCATGAAAAGTTGATTGGATCAATTTTTTCCCAAATAGTAGGCTTGGCCGAATTGATGAACCCTATTTGTCATGGTGATTTTTTGTTTTTTGATTCATTGGATGAGTTGAAATCACTTGGGAGATGTTGATTTAGATTCAATTGGATTGAAATCGGAATTGGACAATAAATCTCTACCATTGCCGTGAGTGTTGAAGCATGGAAAATGATTGATTTTTGATTCAAATGTGTTGGACATGTGTTGATGATAATGAACATGATTAATTATGTAAATTGATGTTTTGGAAATATTAATTTAGTTAATTAATTATGGTTATACACTTTGGTTAATTGAATTATAAAATTTGGAATTTTTTTAATTTAATTAATTGTGCCAAATTTGGAATTGGGCTTGTAAAAGTTGTAATTGGGCTTAATGGGCTTGGTTGGGCCAAGTTTCGTTTAGGCTAATTGGTTGGATCCAATTGGGCCCAAAACCATAACCATAAAGTCCAAATATGACTATTGGCCCTTTAAAGTTTAATTGGGCCTAATAGGCCTAAATTGATTTCTAGGCTTATGGGGTTATTCCTTGGTTGGGCTTTGGTTGCCGAAGCCCACGCCTTAAGAAGTTAATTGAAAGCCCATTGGACTTTAATTAAACGACATTGGATGTTTATTGGGCTTTGAGACCCGTTTAGATTAGATTTGGAATATAAGTCGTAAAGGTGCCTTTAAAAGTGTAATTATTTAATTTGGAATTAAATAAATGAATTAGTATTAAATACAAGTTAAATTGGATTTAATGTTGTAGTTAATATAATTCAAGAATTCATACTTTGAGTACTTATTCGCAAAACGCGTTTGACTCACGCAAAATCAAATCGTTGTTTGAATATTGGATGGTCATTAATATTCAGATTAATTAATTGGATTCAATTGATTGATAACATGCTTGTGTGAATAAATGATTGCGATGCATGAATAATATATATCGGATATATATTAGATGGGTGAAGGAAATTTTTGAAATTGTTGTAATAAATTTAGAATTTATTTAAATTGGACTTGCGTCTCCAGCCTTATCTCTCATGACTCTTTGTATTTCTCTTCTCACCTATTCCCCTCAATGTAAATGAGGTTTCTGTAGAAGTGTTATGTAATTGGGTAGAAGTAATACTTGAGCTAGCGGGAGAGAGGAAAGAGAGAGATTTGTTTTAGGAATAATGTTTTAAGTATCCATCCGTATATCATTATTATTTTATTTACGCGCCTTATTGTTCGTTTAGAATGCATGTTTAAGGGTGTATGATGATGAGCCCTTAACAAAGATAATAAATTGGTTGCTAATTTATGTGAAAAACCCTCAAAACATATTACGTATTTTTCCTTCCATTGAGTGATTCTTACTCAAGATCCAAGATTGGGACTGGTTTGTTGGCCAAAGTCAAGACCTTTGTCCGTTGCGGATGTGTTTGAATCATGAAGGCTTTGCTCCATGTCGGTGTCTTGTCCAAGTTGTGATTTGTTGGCCAAAGTCAAGATCACTTCTTGTCCATCGACATTGATTACGAAGCTTTCCAAAGTCAATGGGTTCCGCTTAACTGGGACCATTAAGTTTGTTGTGCCAAAGCCAATGCTTAATTGATTCAGAGGAAAAAGGTTAGGGAATATATTGGATATATTGGCATATATAAGATATATGTTTCGGACTTGGATGTCCACCTATTGGTTCTAGGAATTGGATGGGATCTAATTGATCTTAGAGATCTACCTAGTTAAGTATCATACAATTTGTTGGCCAAAGTCAAGATTTTATGTTATTTAACGGGATCCTAGCCCACTAGGAAACTAGGTTTCCCGAGTACTCAACAGAGGGTTAGAGGCTCGCCGAAAAATAATATGAGGCAAGTATTAGATTTGCAATTTCGTTTAAATACTTGCCATACATCCTCATTTTATTATTCGTCAAAATTTACAAACGTTGTTTTAATTTAAACAGTTGGACTGTATTCAAACTAATTCAATAAATAGTTGATTTTATAATTGGATTATAATAATCAATACAATTGAATTTAACCAATCAAAGTATAGTTGATTATATAGTTGGACTATAGTAATCATTATATTTATATATACCTGAAATCGTTGATTAAATAGTTGGACTATTAGAATCAAGATAAAATGAAAGATTAAGCGTTTAAAACATAATCCTGGGTGAAAATATTCTTTAAACGACTTTAATTTTCAAATTGGGAATAAAACCTCAGGATAGTCTTGAGAACCGAGAAGTTATTTTATTTGATAAAATGACATCACGGGCCTAAGCCCGGAGTTAAGTTCATAGTAGAGCATGATCTTTGGAAGATTCATGTGATGATAACTTTGATGCTTAATCTGTTATCCTTGCCAAAATGACTCCGTAATTTCTTCGTCATAACTAATGATTAGATCTTTAAACCATGTTGTTGAAATTAAAGGATCTTCATAGGTCTATACTTAGATCTTAGAAGCATTTATTGCAATAGAAAACTCTGGGAGAGTTAATGGCTATGCTCAAGGAGACAAAGCCAAAGTTTGTAATAATGGCAAGACGCTCAAGGCACATTTTACTTCGATATCCCAGAAGGCCAAGGCTTGGCTAAAGGCTTCTGGGGTGTAGAAAAGGGCAAAGGCCAAATTATCACAGTCTTCTAGGAAGACAAAGGACATATCCCAAGATGTCTGCCTAAATTATGGCAAATGAGGTTACTTGAAGCGTGACTGTCTTATGGACAAGGCAGAGATGAAGGAAGCGAAGAGGAGCAAGGCTCTGATTTCAAGAATGATTGTCATAAACATGTTCACTACTAGTATTAAAATTGGATTTTAGATACTAAATATGGTACATAAATATGTATTGATGGGCAGAATCTGCTTATTAGTAGGATACTGACTTTAGATGAGATTTATCTGCGAATAGGAAATGGGACGACAGTCGCTGTTTTAACCGTAGATACCTAAATTTGGGAACTACCCATCGGGTGTATACTTAAATTAGGAAACTGTTAAATGTATCTAGTTTGACTAGAAATATTATCTCTATATCGAGTATAACTCGTTGCGAGTATACCTTTATATTTTAGAACACTAAAGTTTTTTATTTTATAAAGATAATATTGAGATAAACACATTAGATGTAAAATAAAAGTATTTATATTTTGAATATAAATAAATCCCAAACATATAACATGACAAACAAGTAGTTCAAACTGATTTGATCAGATGAGACTTATTTGTGGCAGTATGTCTGGAACACATTAAACAAGACTCGTATATCCACACTTTTGAAGAGTGGATACTAGGACGGATTTGATTCTATTCAAATGATATCTACGAATCTAGTTTATTAGGTAAAGTACCTAAAATACCTTTTTCTTGGTAGAAGTGTGAATGCCACCGATATGTTAGCCCTTGTTCATAGTGATGTAAGTGGGCCCATTTCTAGGTAGGCTAGAGGTGGATATGAATACTTCGTAACCTTTACGGATGTGGCATCGCGTTACGGTTATGTGTTTCTTATGAAACATAAATCAGAAACTTTCAGAAAGTTTCGACACGAAGTAGACAAACAGATCGGCTAAAGTATTATTTCATCACGGTTAGATCATGATGAAAATACTTAAGCAATAAGTTTCTCAAATGCTTGAAAGAGTATAGTATTCTTTCAATGAGGACTCCTCCCGAAACACGTCAATTTGACGGTGTGTCCAAACGAAGAAACCAAATTTTATTGGACATGATAAGGTTAATCATGAATCGCTCTGAGCTACCATTTTCCTTCAAAGGGATAAGCATTAAAAAGTGAAATTCTTACTTTGAATAAGGTTCCATGAAAATCTGTTAGACATAATTCATATTAATATGAACAGAAAAGAAACCGGGTTTTCTCATTCCTGAATATTTGGGAATGCTAGGCATACGTTTGGATGATACCAAACTAGAAACCAAATTGGATAAGTGCCTATCTGTAATTGGTTATCCTAGGGAAACTAAAGTATAGTACTTATACAACTCACAAGAGAACAATTTAATTGTTGCTTACCATGCGGTTTTCCTAAGAGGAATACCTATATGCAGTGGTAAGTGGGAGGATAGTAAAACTCGATGAAAATCGTAGTAATATTGTTCCAGGCACCAATTCCTTAATGGAACACAAATAGTTCATCAAGGATGAAACTGTACCATAATCTTCAAATACACAAGATCTGCGTAGATCGGAGAGAGTCAGAAAAACAACCTGGGAGGTATGGGTTTCTGATCTCACCTCTTAAAGATGTCAATCTTATTGAGAAAACTGACTACGTATGAGGAAGTGATACAAGGTATCGACTACCTATTATGGCAAAGTGTCATAACGTCCGAAATAGATTCCATGTATACCAACCAAGTTTGGATACTGGTTGATGTACCATAAGGCATTGTGCCTATTGGTACTAAAAGGTATTCAAGGAAGACAAACATGGATGGCAACATACAAATGTATAAAGCTAGGCTTATATAGAAAGGGTATTGTCATCAATATGGTGTTGATTACGATGAATCCTTTTACCTCTTGCCATGGTTGAATCCATTTGGATAATGCTTGCTAATGCTGCATGTTTCATTTATAAAATATGGCAGAAGAACGTCAAAATCGCTTTCCTTAAACGGAAACCTTTAGGAGGATGTTTATCAAACATCCTAACGGGTTTATCGTACCAAAACAAGCAAACAAGGTTTGCAAGTTAATTCGATCCATTAATAGATTGAAGCAAGCATTATGTTCTTGGAACTGATGTTTTGATGTAATCATAATAGTATATGATTTAATTCAAAACATAAATAATTCTTGTGTATATAAGAAGGTTAGTGGGAGCGCACTGATAATGAATGTCCAATATATTGATGACATGTCATTTCTTGGAAATGACATTCCCATAAAAAAATCGGTGAAAACTTGGCTTTCATGAAAATTCTCTGTAGAAATCTTGGGAGAGACAACCATTATTCTAGGAATAAAGATCTACTGGGATAGATCTAAAAGTTGTTGGCACTCTCCGAGAACTTGTACATTGAAATAAATATACGCGACCTGATGTCTCATATGCTTTGAGCATATGAAGCAACAATCAGGCCAATCCAAGTGATAGTCACTGGATTGAGTTTAAAGACATCCTCTAGTATCTTAAATGAACTAAGGATGCTGTCTTATATATGGAGAAGGAGAACTTGAAGTGACTGGGATCTCTGCTGTAAGTTTCCAAACCGAAAAAGACGACTATAAGTCGCAAAGGGTACTATATAGTTTGAATAACGGAACAGTGAGCTGAAAATCTTCCAAGCAAGATACTGTTACTGAATAAACAACAAAAGTGGAATTTTGCTGCAACTGTCGCAATAAAAGTATCATTTTGGATCTAAATAATTCTAATTAGATTAGATATAATTCTATTAGCAGCTGAGCTAGGGTACAACAGAGCATAAAGAATTAACGGTCTTATCAACGATCCGATATGTATTTCATATGGTTTCATCTGGTTCGTCGGATCAAACATCGTGGCAATGTGATGATCAAATAAATCACATCAGATGATAACTTTATAAATCCGTAGACGAAAGCTATTTTCCAGCAGAATTTAGAGCCGCCCGTACATAGTTCAGGTGTAAAACACCTGAGTGATATGTTATAGGCCAGGTGGGAGATTGTTGGACAATTATGACCCATAGCATCACTATTTGTACAGATCATGGTGTTGTTGTACAAATTAACTCTGTGACGAAGGAAATTTCCCTTTTATCATTTGTAATTGGATTTCCAAGATACATAAATAATTAAAGTCCTTATGATTAGTTCCGGATTGAGATGATATGAGACAGTATCAATCCATAAAGGTTTAATCATTAAACATCCCTAGTCGTAGTATTATCGAGACTGGACATCGATAATGCGGAATAGACTAGTATTGCACTTGTGCGCGTTGTGAGAGCATAATGACACAGTTCTCATATGTTTAAGTATTGGATACTTATGCAAGTGCGATAGGAGGTTGTGTTTTACCGATGGTACGGAAAACAGCTTCGCTCTGGATAGACCCCGCGGAATCCGATTGGTAATATGTCTATGTGTCTATGGGAGTCCGCTTTAGGGTAGGTGTATTTGCTCTTAACCTGAGACTTGCACCGCTAATACTTACGACAATCAATATACTTTAGTTTTGGTCGTCCAGGGCTTTAACCAGTTCTGTGTACGCCTCTTCTAGGTATATTGAGAATCCTAGTGTATTGGGTGTGATGTCGAGATGGAAGTGTCACTCCAGTCATAGTTGAGATGATGATCACGTAGGGTACGAAACTGGTGCTCTTATATGCTGCAACTATCGGGATAATATGACTAGGTCATGTTTATCCGATTATAGAGACTAGTTGCCAGAGATCCGATATGTGCTTCATATGGGGCAGACACTTTCCCAGCCACAGGCCTAGCACGTGCCATCCGATACTGGATCGACATACATAATACTACGTATACTACGTCTAATATAGATTATGAAATTCCTTTAAGAATATTTCTGGAGAATTAGGTAGGCATGTCGCTTTGCTAGAAGCCAACCTTGTTTTGTACATTGGTAAAAACATAGTACTAGATACGTACGTGTTCGGATAGTCCGATGACCGGATTTACTGCCAATATATCCGAGGATCTCATGGGTCGCTTCCCGAAGATTCACTGATGACGTATGACTCGCACTTTATTAAGCTGGGATTAATTTGATGAGAGAGAAAATTAATATGGGATTAATTACGGAGATATTTTATCTGGGATAAAATATTATTTAAAGCGAGAGAACGATTAATTTGGAATTAATCGAGAAAATAATATATTCGATTTATTATACGAAATTAGATTTCGACGCAGAATTAAAATTAGATTTTAATTCGGGTAAACGAGTTTATTTAGAATTAATTCGTTAGCGACATGAATAGTAATTTTACTTGGCATAATTATTTAATTAAATTTGATTTAATTAGGTCACAACGGAAAATTCGTAAATTCGGAATTAGCGAACCCGAGTCTGTGAGTGTTTGCGGAGGCCGCTCGCATTTCGAATCGAGTGGGGCTGACAAGTCACATCAAGCGTCACATCACTAGTCAGCTTTATCACTTTTAGTTGATAGAAGTTGTTGGAATTTTGGTATCTTGTCTTTCACACAATCTTGACTTTGTGATTGACATTTGACCAACTTTTGATATTTGTTAAAGGTAATTGTTTTTTGAAATCAATTACTTAATACACAAAAATTGAAACATATCTCTCTCTCTCCTTCTAATGTAATCAGCCAAGAGGCTTTTCTTCTCCATCTCTCCCATTTTGGCACTTGGTGCCATTTTCATCTAAGACTTGGCTTGGCAGAGACATGCAAGGAAGATAAGGAAATTTTGTGGCAAAATTTCTAAGGTGCTAGCACATCCAATGAGTCATTCAAAGGTGTTAGGGAAACTCACTTGTGAGCATGGAATCACCTCATCCAAAGCTTGGAGCTTGAAGAAGAAGATGGAGTCCAAATCTCAAGCTTGGCCGAGAGCTTCTCCAAAAGGAAGAAAAGTTTTTGTTCTTTGACGCATCCAATCCGATCAATGTAAGTATGTTTCTACCGTACTTCTTGATGTATTCATGTGTATTTTCATTGCTTGATATGATCTTGGGATGCTTAGAAAAAGCCCAACAAGGTGATGACGGTTCAAACTCCCACCTCGAGAAGAGCTGGCCCCTTGAAAATGGCTTGAATCTTGCGGCTCCTCATCTTCCCTGCTTTTATAACGAGCAAGGATTCCTGCATTAATTGGAACTTATGCAATAAGTAATTCTTCATTTTATCTTATGAAACCCCTATATTATGACAAAGATCAGTAATAAGAGAAAGATAAGAGAGACTGAGTATAGTTGCACCTCTCACAATATCCCAACATTGATTTATTTTCTAGTGATAATCATATAAAAAAGAGCGGTGCTTCCCAACATCTACTTGGTTTATTGTCCTCGACCTGACGGAATGCCATTCTCAATTCGACTCATCAAGAGGTATGTTGCGACTTTGCTTTCTTCGGTCCCTTAGTAGTGCTTCAATAGTTGACCATTAACTGTGAAAACCCGACCATCCTGCCACTGTAACTCAATCGCTCCATATGGGAAGAATTTATTGATGATAAAAGGTCCTGACCATCAAGATTTTAGTTTACTTGGAAATAGTTTGAGTCTAGAGTTGAATATCAACCCATGTTGATCAGAAAGGAATTCTCATCGAATGATCTGTTTGTCATGCATTGCTTTGTTCCTTCTTTATAAAACTTGGCATTCTCATAAGCATCATTGCGAAATTCTGCCTATTCATTTAGTTTAAGGAAGCGTTGGTCACTGGATGCCTTCAGATTGAAATTAAAATTTTTTACTACTTAAAAAGTGCGATGCTCCAGTTCAATAGGTAAATGACAAGCCTACCCAAACACCAAATGCTAATGGGAGGATAAGTGTTTTAAAAGCATTTCAATAAGCCCATAGGGCATCATCTAGCTTAATAGTCAAATCCTTCTAGTTGATTTTACTATTTTCTCAAGAAACTTCTTGATCTCTCGATTAGATATTTCATCTTGTCTATTAGTTTACGGATGATAGCCCAATGCAACTTTATGGTTCCCACCATATTTTACGAGGAGAGCAGTGGAAAGCTTATTACTAAAATATGTACCTTCATCACTCAAAATAACTTTTGAGGTACCGAATCTGGTAAATATGTTCTTTTACAAGAATTTGGAACATCATTGGTAGATGTTGCAACAGCTTCTACCTATTAAGATACATAGTCAACTACTAATAGAGGTTTTTATAGCTCTAAAATGTCCTCCATATGGGGGAAGGGTGGCATTTACTGAGGATTTCTTTACCTTCTTCAGTTGGGACACATCTTCGGATTATTCTTAACAAGCTAAATAGTTAGCATAATCAGCAAACCAAGGAAGTTTTGTAAGTACCCCGAAAAGTTGCTCATCCGAAAAGACCTCGTGTATAATGTCATCATTGAGTGTTTTTTCAGGTTAAATTCTGGATAACTAATATGCAACCACAGTATCACTACCCTTCTTGTTTCGTATCTCAAGATCTATCGAGGCTTGACATCATTATTTACTAACATAACGAATAATTACATGGTCTATGTAGACAATCACATGCATCCCAATTAAATAGGGTTGAAACTTATCAAAAATGAATACGACCGCTGGTGTTCCGTCTAGATTGTGATGTAATTTTATGGCGCACTATCCAATGTTCTACTTACATTATAGATAGCCCAAAAAATCTTATCACAATTTTAACCGCAATCGCACAAACGTCATAGTTACTGGCATCACACATGACTTCAAATGGTTTACTCCAATTCGATTATAGCATGATTAGGGCTGAAATCAATACTTGCTTAATCCTATTAAATGCCTGCAAGCACTCGTCATCCATCACAAAAAGAGCTTCTTTTTTCCAAAAGATTGCAAAGTGGCTTGACAATCTTGGAAAAATTCTTTATTTTGGTATTCCCTTGTTCTCTATATTGGTTATTTCTTTATTTCTTATCTAATAGAAACTAAACGAGCTTCGTTTGATCACCTAGAAGCTGAAGCTGAATCAGTTGCAGGCTATAATGTAGAATATACACGGGATGTGATCCTTAATAGTCCACTATTGGCAGAAGCCAATGTCCCGGGGTCCCGGGGACTCATTCTGACTGAAACAAGGGGTGGGTCTTTACCAAATTTAAAATATTTGATTTTAGGCTGAAAAAAGAATGCGCGCTACTAACGCGGCTCGCTACATTTTTATTGCGGAGCTTGCTGCTTTTCATTTTGTTAGGATTAGGTTCTTGCCCTTAGTTGGTTGGGCTCTCTTCATTCTTCATTCGAACCGTCGATAAAACCCAGCATGACAAAAAAATCTCCTTATAATATTTATTAGTGGTAGGAGCTTTTCAATTGCAGCTATATCAGCCCTATTAACTTCCACGCCCTTTGAGGATAATTTATGACCGAGCATGATACCTTCATGAACCATGAAATGACATTTCTCCCAATTCATCACCAAACTCCTCTCTTTGCATCTCTGTAGAAAAAGAGATAATTTGTGCAAGATGTGATCGAAGGTGTAGCCAAACACAAAAAAATCATCATATACCGTTGTGCAAGATTATGAAAATCTCCTTATTCTCCTCCACCATATCTGAAAAAATGGCCATCTTACACGATTGAAAAGTGGTTGAAGCATTACACAGTCTAAAAGGCATCCTTGAAAAGCATATGTACCATATAGGCAAGTAAAAATTGTATTTTCGTCATCTTGTAGGGCTATGATGATTTAATTGTATCCAAAGTAGCCATCTAGGAAAAAATAATACTGCAAACCGGCTAACCGATCTAACATTTTATCAGAGAAGTGGATATTTCTAGTTGTTTTGTTGAGTTTCATGTAGTCTACGTAGACACGCCACTTAGTAACTATTCTCATCGAGATAAGCTCATTATTGTCATTATTGTCCACTATCATTCCTCCATTTTATGCACCACTTGAACCAGAGTGAATAATTAGAAATGGCATAAATGATTCAAACTTTTATGGCTTATATGGAGGGTTTATAGGTTTCTTCCATCAAAATTTTATGCCTTCAAATAGAAGAACTGGTCCTTTTAATATCTGCTAATGACCATCATAAAGCTGACCTATATTCCCTTAATATCTGTAATAATTTCTCTTCTTCTACAGTGGAAAGAGTTGAAGAAATAATTATTGTCACTTTCACACCCAAGAATGCATACTGGAGATATTAAGGCAATGCTTTTAACTATAATGTATTCTTTGTAGCCTCCATTGATGATAGATCATGTAAAGCTTCAACTTGAATATTGGCTACTATTTCTTTTGGTAAGCCTTCAAGTGCTAGAACAAGTTACCTATGGTCTCAATTGTCTCCCAGTGCCATAACTTGAATGGTAGAGTTTACAAGACACCGCTACAAGAGATCAGCCTGCTCGTTTTCCATTAACGTCTCATTCATAAAAGCTTCAGCAATATCTACCCATTCACTTCTTTAGGATATTTGATGGCGTTGTAAATGTTGAACGTCTCTTCTTCCCTGCTTACTCAGTGTCAGTTCCCCTTACTTTATATCAATCATAACTTTCCCAGTTGCCAAGAATGGTCTTCCAATAATCAAAGGGATCTCTTGATCTTCTTCCATATCCAACACCACAAAATCTGGTAGAAAATTAAAATTATCCACTTTTACTAAAACATCTTCAATGACTCCGCAAGGATAAGAGAGAGATCTATCTCCTAATTGCAGTGTGATGGTTGTTTTCTTTGCATCTCCAAGTCTCAGATTTCTAAAAATAGAAAAAGGCATCAAAAAATTTGTAGCTCCTAAATCACATACGGCCTTAGTAAAAGTAGAGCCACTAATGTTACAAGGTATAATGAAACTCCATAGGTCTTGTATAAACTTTACATAATTGTGCATTTGTTCTAAAGCATCTGTGAAAGGGGTGTTGATATAGAAATTTTTGAGGATGTTAAGAAATTTGGCAAATTGAACATCCATTTTCCTTTTTTGAAAGTGCTGAGGATATGGAATAGGTGTCTTAAGAATTGGGTGTTTCTGACATAGAGATTATTTCACTCTAGTCTCTTCTTCATTGTGTCCCTGTGGAGCTCTACTTCTTTGTTTTGGCTACTTTGGTCCTCTAAGGCATCACTAATCTATTTTCTATTATTGAGGGTGATGGCTTCACATTGATCCATAGTGTTGACTTCAATATTACTACGAAACACCCATTTTTGTTGATTTGTAATAGAAGTGGCAATTTGCCTAATATGAACTTCTAAAGATTTCATCGTTGTCCCCATATTTCCCATTTGGGTTTCAATAAGGTTTAGCCTTGACTCATTCTTTTCAAAAATCTCCGTAGATTTTGGAATGCGCTCATAAGATCTTCTGATGATGGTTTCTGCTTAAGTTTTTATTGTTGAAACTAGAAAAAGGTTGCAAGATATTATTTGTGTTTGCATATGAAAAGTTCTCAGAATTGCAAAGTCTTAGATGATAGTAGTTAGATGCATGATTACCTTTATAATTATTGAAGTCTATGGTATTCATATACTGGACTTTCTCTAACTTGCCTCTCCTCTGGTAACATTATACTTGCAGTCGTAGCAGCTTCAATAGAAGGTTTTGATTGTTGATTGGTTAAGGCTGTATATGATTCGTGATGAATGAAACTTAAGCTTTTAGAGCAATAATAGGATTCGCTTCGTGTATGGCTACCACCTTCATCACGGTATAGCGTTCGCTTGGCCATTGGAAATTATTAATGGCCATTTTCTCCAATAGAGTGTAAGCATCCTCGGCAATCTTCTTAAAGAGAGTTCCCATATCGACAACATCAACCATATTTCTGTTTGAACCATTTAACCATTTATAGAATATCTGAATCTTAACCCAATCTTGATAATTATATTGTGGGTACCTCATGAGTAGATCTTTAAAGTGCTCTCATGCCTCATACATGTTCTCGGTTTCCAACATCTTAAAGGTGCTAATCTCTGTTCTTAGTTGGGCTGATTTAGCGCATGGAATGAACTTTCAAGAAATCATGTGGCCATATCCTCCCATGTCAACCCATTGTTTTGTCCTTTAAAGAGAATGAGACCAAATGTAGTTTGATGGTATCTTTTGTTATTCTATTTATCTTGTTTCTGAGATCTTTAGGACATCCTTAAGTGAATGTTGGGATCCCTAACGACCGTATATTGGTTCTATTGTACCATATTGATGAGTGCATGTTTAAACCAAAATTTTTGGCATTGATCAGTTGGTAGGCAATCCCAAAATAATTATCAGCAATGACTGGCTTAAAGTGATCTCGAATTGCCACATGGCAAGGGTTGTTCTTTCTATTTTCAACAGCTATTGCTTCTTTTTCAATCCTTATTTCTTTCTTTAGTCTCCTTACTATTCTATCTATTTCAGGATCAAATAAGAGACTTGTGGATATTCTCATTCACCGTGAAACACAGAAAGAAAGAAAGAAATAATAAAATAAGAATAAAATAATAAAGAAAAAAAACTAAATTAAAGTCAAAGTTACTTGGTAATAGTATTATTGTCAATAAGATTGAATAATCCCTGGAAACGGTGCCAAAAACTTGTTGCGAGATTATTATACCACAAATATACGGTGTCAAGTTTAGTAAAGGATAAATAAGAGTGTCCCACCTATAGGGTTGGAAATTAAATTCACACTAAGTACTATAATTAATAAAAATAACTTAATTTAGAAATCAATTTAAATGAAACTAAATTAAAATTAAAAACTAAAGAAGCGAAGAGTCAAAATGTTTTAATTAAGAAAGACTAAGATGAGATGAATTCTAGAGTCTGATTTCATCTAGCTATCCCTTATGTATTTTCTTGCTGATTAGTTATTACTTAATTTCTTAGTTTATAAGCCAAGAATCCTGAATTATTCTACCATTTATCCCAAGTGCCTAGTGAGAATATTATTAATTATCTATTTGATATCCCTATAAAAATCTAGTAATTAAAAATTCATTACGCTATGTGATTCTTTGTTAATGATTTCAAAGGAATTATAAGCCTGCCAAACTCTATAAAAATCCTAGGTTATATTTTAAAGATCCTATTCAAATTCTTCCCTCTTAAGTGATAGATCCTAAACATGAAATCTTCTAATTTGTGGCCAATAAACCAGAAATATTCAACATAAGAAAATATAAATAAAATCATTTAAATTTTTTATAACAATTAATTAGCAATTAAACACCTAGGTTCAAGCATAGGCTACATCATCCTATAGAATAAGAAAATTAGTTCATCATTAAATAAAATAGCAATGAAAATGGAGTCAATAACATATTGAACATCATAAGGATTTGAAGAAAGAAACTAGAAGATAAAACCAGAATCGAATCCCTTCATCTTCGGACGTCACCACATTCATATCCTATTTTTCCTCTTCAATTCCCTTCTTGAACCTCTCTATATTATGCATTTAAATCTCTCTGATTGTGTTTTTTTGTCCCCTTAGGGTTTTGGATGCAATATATATTTATAGGGAGTCCTGGAGTCATTTTGTATGTAGAAAATCAAAATTCCTTTTATTATAGGAATTTGTCCTGGCATCACGATGCCATAAGTGGAGTCATGATGCCAAATTCTCTAGAAATTATGTTTGCTGATGGTGATGGTGTCGCAACGTAAATTCTAATGTCACGACTCATCTTTCTCGAGTAAATTGTCTTGTTTTGCATATTCTTCCTTTCCTATGTGTTTTTTTTTACATCCTTAAGCTCTCAAAAAATGTACGCTATCCTCAAGATCAATGATATAATGCTTCATAACAATAAAATACAAAATAAACTACAAAACACGTAAAATGGCACAAAACTAACAACATAATAAACTGGGGATATATGGATAAGTGGGTATAAATCACACTTACCAACGAGTTATATCTGGCATGATTTATTACAAGTCCGGCCGGACATGATTTATATTCGGTTAAATGATCCCGTGGTATATAAGATAGAAACCTAGACGTAAGTTCCATAGGTGATTGTGAATGGACGGTTGTATGGTCTGCACTAGGGTACAATGCCACGTACTATTGGGAGATGGTCATTTCGTTATGAATGTATCTAAAATTCTCGTTTACTATTTGTAAGTGTATGTTTCTATATTTTTGGACTACATGGTATGTCCGATCTAACTCTGTATAACTCCGGCTTGACATGTATAACTATATCCGGCCAAGCCTCTCGAAGGCCAGACGCACCGAGTGTATGTTTTTCTGTATGATTGTTTTCATTGTATTTTATTTTTCATTACTGAAATCGCTATATTTCATTATTGGAATCATTGTACTTAATGTTATCATTATATTGTACCTGTTGTTTTTGTGATCTTGTGCTTTTGAGTTACGTGTTATGTCCGGCCAGACTTCTGACAAATATTATATGCCTTCTATGGCTATGTCTGGTCGACCTCTCCAAGGCCGAGCCCATATGAAGCTTGCCCAGATCTATTCCATTACTATTTTATCAATGCTGTAATAACTTATGGACATTTATTTTATTTATTAACTTTATAATTCATGCTTGCACTTTGTGTGTTACTTTAAACAGCTTTTGTGTCGATATAACATTATAAGATGTGGGGATACCTCATTTGAGCTTAAATATTATACTAGCATCAGTAAGGGACCATTTTGAATTTAAGGTCGGACCTTACAAGGGGTGTAGTGCGGCCCTAAAATATTCTCGGTGTCTCAATCCGAGTGGTGACTCTTTTATTCTCTTATTAGTCCCCCCCACAGGATTCTCTGTACTCTACAGGCTGTGAGCCTAATAGTGTAGTGGTCACCCATGTCATAGGAATAACATTAAACCCCACTTCGCTCCTACAATAATGATATTTTCTATGTTCTAGTGCATAGAACTAGATGTGGCAATATGGGCCATAATATGATTATATGACGGATTATTTGAATTTGGGTTGACAAAAATTGACACGATTAATAATCATATTGCGTAAATGAATTTACTAATTAAGTCGTATATGTGTTACAAGACCTTAATACATTTATTCATTTATAATACGAATAATATTTATATTAACACGAATAACAAAATAAAAATATCTGTCTACAACCTATTCAAGATATGATTGCTAGTTTATCTATTTGTAACACGAATAATATTTTTGAAATCATGTCAACAATCCCAATTACCCATTTATGACACAATTACTGGTTTACAACCCATTAATTAATCATTTAATCATCTTAAAAAATTAATAATTTAATCATATTGAATCATGTCAAATAAAAAATTGGCCCATTTATAAATCGTGTCAATGTATCGTGTTATGTTGACAGATTTATTAACCGTGTTTGATAATTTAGATACAATAATTAAACAGATCGTATTTGTGTTTACGTAAATTTGACACAAACACGATATAGTTACATAAATTGCTACCTTTAACGTGAAGAAATCTGATTGTTTCTCTGTTACTTACACCATGTGATTTAGTTGCTTTAGAATATGGGAATTTTTTCTTTGATATTCTATCAATAGTCATAGGGCATCAAATTCTTATTGAGTTTCAAAGAACATACGGAAGTGATCAAATAAAATATATTTGATTTATTTAAACCCAAATAAGCTACATATCAAGATTTTGATCCTTTAAACAAAAATCACATCTCATGAAATCACATATGAAACATTTACTTTACATTAAAGTAAATTATACCTTATACAACGAAGTTGTAACGACCCGGAGTATTTTATCGTTTCGAACGCGAAGATTATTTTTACAAAGTTATGATATTTTTTTTCATGAAATTAGTTATAAGATGTTATTAATCAAACTTGAGGGTTGATTTGAAATTTAATAAATTAGAGTAAATAATTCTTGATTTTTTTTTTATTTTCAATACACACACATTAGCTATTTAAATTCACACAAACAAATAAACCTAGATACTTCTATTACTCACCCACACGTGTAGCACCTATACACCACACACACACACTCAATTAAGTAACACACACTCAATAAACACACACACACACTCAGCACGCAGAGGAAAAGTAGAGAGAGAAGGCCGAAGGAAGGGTAGGGCGAGAGAAAGAGTAGGGCGAGAGAAAGAAAAGAAAAGGGAAAACAAGAGAGGGGTGAGTGCAGACCGAATGAGGGAAAAAAAGAATAAAAAAAGAGAAGAAAGAAAACAGAACCGAGAAGAATGGACAAAAAGACCGAAACTAGAAAGAAAATGAAGACAGCGAAGGAAAATGGCAGAAGAACCGAGAGCAAGAAGGAAAATAGGAAGAAATAGGAAAATGACCGAGAAGGAAGAAATCAATGAGGGGAAGAACAAATCAGGAAAGCAGGCCGGAAGAAAAAAAATGAGAGAGGAAGAGAGATATGGAAGAAACCAAAAGAGAAGGGGTACAATTTTGTAAGTATACTGTGTGATGATTTTTTTTCTTGAATTCAATGATGATAAGAAATTAAATGATTGAAGATTGGGTCGATTAGAAACATGTTATAGTAAATTAAATTTTGGTCTTATATAATTGAGAATAATAAATTATTTAAGAAACTAGAAATTAGGGAAAATTGATAGAAACCCTATGAATTGGGGAAAAATATGATGATGAATGGATTAGGTTTAATTTAGGCATTAAGAGATTAGTCTTTTGGCCTGTTAAATTGTATATGGTTAATGTGTTAATGAATGATGTAATAGGATAATTCAATTGATTTTATTTTTGAAATTGAAAGAAAAGAAATGGTTTGAAGAAAAGGACGAAGAACCAGTATAGCTTTAAAATAGGAACTGGGGAAAATGTCCAGTTTAATGTGTATGAAATCTGAAATTGGTTTAATATTACGGGAGGTTGTGAGGTTAATAAAAGTGAAAACAAAGTGTAACAGGAATAGGGCATTGGCGATAATTTAGAATTAGGAATCTGGAATTCGGTGTAAGTAGATATATATATATTATATATATATAATATATATATATATATATATACACGTATATATAGTTATGTATATGTAATTATATTGTAAAATTGTATTGAATTAATTATGTCCTTAAGAATGCGAGTTGAAAATGCATATGTGATATGAGAAGGTACATGAGCTATAATATAGGAATGTTTTATACAACGGTAAGAAGTCAGAATGGTAAAGTCTCTTAGTTTGAATATGAATATATGACATAATGTGTATAGATGCATATTAGGTTGCTTGTGGTATTTTAGCAGCGATAAAGACTTGAGTCACGCCTTAGCCTTATGCATTGTGAATTGAAGAATTAAGTTTAATTATAGGTGAAAAGAATGGTTTAACATAAATGATTAAATTTTGCATGTGGTAATGTGTATTCATTATGTTGGAAATACATATAAATAATGGTTGAATCAAGTTGATCAAAAAGGGAAGTAAAATAAGCGAGTAGGCAACGTATTTTGGTAATAGTGTAATGTGGGCGGGTAGTAGTATTGTGGACATAAAATAAATTCTAGGGTCCGCTTACGAAATAATAAATAATTTTTAAGGTTGAAATTGAATATGATTTTGGAATCAAGTATCGTTAAGAGCTTTGAATGTTTTCAAAAATGAAAGAATGATAATGAACTACCTACGGATAATAAGATAAAGTTATTCAAACATGTGTCCAATTATTGATATGGATGAAGTGTATAAAATGCTAACTGGTATATAAGTATTATGTTCTATCGTTCAAGTTAGTATTGATATTGAAAGACTTATGTTGAATATATATATACTGATGGGTAATGTAAGAAATGAACAAGTAACTATATATATATATATATATATTATATATATATATGTTACATATTTATATACGTCATGCATTTGTTTATGTTGTTTTTATGTGTATGTGATAGTGGGTGCAATTATATAATGGAGATGGAAATAAATGTGTATAATATGTATGATGCATGTAAAGTATGGTATAGACACACAGAACATAAGATAGTAGAAGGTGGACTTAAGTAAAGAACGGTATACATATGTATATATTTATAGATATGCTTGAAATACATGCATGTAGTAAATGTCAAAATAAGATAAGCGTATGAGAAAAAGAATGCATATATCCTTAAGTTATATTTATGCATGAACATATACATGTAGTTACATGGCAATCTAAAGTTAAGGGTAAGTGGAAGCATAAGAAGTGCATGTGCATATTTATGCATTATGATTGTCATAAGTTGAGGTAAAAAAAAATTAAGAATGGTTTTGAAATTTAAGAAGATTTTTAAAAGAAAAACTTTAAATGTTTTGAAAAGAAAAGAAAGTTTCAAATGCTTTAAAGAAAATGTATTTTCAGAAAACATTTTTACTGTTTTGAGACAGCGAGTATGATTTTATGTTTTTGGGGCATGAGGTAAAACTCACCCCAGTATGTAACTTGAAATTCGGTTGGAATTGACGGATTCCTTGGAGTTGACGGACTCAGAGACATGTGCACATGTCGAGGACTGAGGGGACGCTCTCAGATCCTCCAGACGGGCTAGGGGGACGTCGATACGTAACGCCCCTAGACCTCAGTTTGAGCTTGGGTGGTAGCATAGATCTGCACACCCCAGGCTCCAGCTCCAGTTTATGGCTTGGGGGACGGCGAGACGTAATGCCCCAAGACCACCAGTTTCAGGGCATGTATGGCATGCTTTGGCGAAAGGCAATACGTAACGCCCCAATGTCATGGGTTTGCATATCTGACTCTAGGGCGTATGGGGGGACGGCGAGACGTAACGCCTCCATGCGTCTGTTTTTCTACAGATACTTAGATACCAGTTTTCAGAAAGAAGTTTTGAAATAACAGGTTTTCAGAAATCAGTTTTCAGAAACACAGATTTCCGTTAGAGACTTCAGTTTTCAGAAACAGGCTTCAGATGAACAGTTTTCAGAAATGTTTTTTTTTTAAAATAGTATTTCAGAAAGACAAGTTTTATAAAGAATATCAGAAAGAAATTTTCAGAAAACAGTTCTTCAGAAAGATTTTTAAAACGTATTTTCATTATGCATGGCATAATTAAGTAAAACCTAATTAATAAGTTATGCATATTGATCACATACATATATCCAGAAATCATTTGACTTGAACATAGTTAACATGATGCATGATATCCTTAGCACACTTAAATGTATATTTGAATAATGCTTGTGTAAGTAGTATATTTTCAAAGGAAGAATCTATCATAAATAATAGTGCATGATAACATGGCCATACATGCATGTGTGTACTAGTGATGATAGTGTGATGAATACTTGAAAGAATGAATATGTTATAGATCCGATTTGATGATATTTCAATATGTTAAAAGAAAGATAACTATAGTAAGAGTTTGAATTGGAACTAGTAGAGGATTAAGTAGGAAAGTAATAAGATAAGAAAGTAGCACAACGAAAGCAAGTGTTTTGAGTTTTGCAGGTTGGCGATCCGATCGATCGACCACTGACACCAGAACTGGAGGAGCCGGATAGCAGCGTTGCAGTCAGCCAGTCACCGAGTCTTGGAAAGAATGAGAGTCGAGATGTTTATGAGTTTAGATGTAAAGTAATTAAGTTGTATAAGTTAGTTTGTAAAACTTTTTATTTATAAGCATTTTCGGGCATGGAGCCCATTTGTATTTTATCTTGAGTTGATTATTTCAGTATTAGATTATATGTTGGGCCCTATAAGTTGAATGGATGTGCTGGACATGATCCAGGTTGCATGACTTTTAGCAGAGATCATGCCGAATTTTCGCCAGAGTCAGAGGCTTATGGAGGCAGGATTAGCCTTTCTCTTGCCGGTGGCATCCTGGCTTAGGCGGGATGTACAAAGATGGTATTAGAGTAGAGGTTATAGAGTGTCGGTGACTGCAGCTGCTGGCTATTTGACTATCTCAAAAAGTATATGTTTTGTTTAGACCACATCGTTCTTTCCTTGCCATTTGATTTCAGTATGTCCAGGTCAGGATTCGAGGCCGAATCCTATATAAGGAGGGGTGAATGTAACGACCCGAAGTAATTTATCGTTTCGAACGCGAAGATTATTTTTACAAAGTTATGAGATTATTTTTCATGAAATTAGTTATAAGATGTTTTTAATCAAACTTGAGGGTTGATTTGAAATGTAATAAATTAGAGTAAATAATTCTTGATTTTTTTTTATTTTCAATATACACACATGAACTATTTAAATTCACACAAACAAATAAACCTATATACTTCTATTTACTCACCCACACGTGTAGCACCTATACACCACACACACACACTCAATTAAACAACACACACACGCACTCAGCACGCAGAGGAAAAGCATAGAGAGAAGGCCGAAGGAAGGGTAGGGCGAGAGAAAGAGTAGGGCGACAAGAAGAAAAGTAAAGGGAAAAGAAGAGAGGGGTGAGTGCAGACCGAATGAGGGAAACAGAATAAAAAAAAGAGAAGAAAGAATAAACCGAGAAGAATGGACAAAAGACCGAAACTAGAAAGAAAATGAAGACAGAGAAGGAAAATGCAGAAGAACCGAGAGCAAGAAGGAAAATAGTAAGAAATAGGAAATGACCGAGAAGGAAGAAATCAATGAGGGAAGAACAAATTAGGACGAAGAGATGGAAAAGGGAAAGCAGGCCGGAAGAAAAAAAATGAGAGAGGAAGAGAGATGTGGAAGAAACCGAAAGAGAAATGGGTGCAATTTTGTAAGTATAAGTGTGTGATGATTTTTTTTTTTCTTGAATTCGAAATAATAAGAAATTAAATGATTGAAGATTAGGTCGATTAGAAACATGTTATAGTAAATTAGAATTTGGTCTTATATAATTGAGAAGAATAAATTGTTTAAGAAACTAGAAATTTGGGCCCTATGAATGGGGAAAAATATGATGATGAATGGATTAGGTTTAATTTAGGCATTAAGAGATTAGTCTTTGGGCCTGTTAAATTGTATGTGGCTAATGTGTTAATGAATGGTATAATAGGATAATTCAATGATTTTATTTTTGAAATTGAAAGAAAAGAAATGGTTTGAAGAAAAGGACGAAGAATCGGTATAGCTTTAAAATAGGAAGTGGGGAAAATGTCCAGTTTTATGTGTATGAAATCTGAAATTAGTTTAATATTATGGGAGGCTGTGAGGTTAATAATAGTGAAAACAAAGTGTAATAGGAATAGGGCATTGGCGATAATTTAGAACTAGGAATCTGGAATTCGGTGTAAGTAGATATATATATATATATATATAATATATATATATATATATAATATATATATATATATATATATATTACACATATATATTTTATGTATATGTAATTATATTGTAAAATTGTATTGAATTAATATGTCCTTAAGAAGCGAGTTGAAAATGCATATGTGGTATGAGAAGGTATATGAGCTATAATATAGGAATATTTTATACAACGGTAAGAAGTCAGAATGGTAAAGTCTCTTAGTTTGAATATGAATATAGACATAATGTGTATAGATGCATATAGGTTGCTTGTGGTATTTTAGCAGCGATAAAGACTTGAGTCACGCCTTAGCCTTGTGCATTGAGAATTGAAGAATTAAGTTTAATTATAGGTGAAAAGAATGGTTTAACATAAATGATTAAATTTTGCATGTGGTAATGTGTATTCATTATGTTGGAAATACATATAAATAATGGTTGAATCAAGTTGATCAAAAAGGGAAGTAAAATAAGCGAGTAGGCAACGTATTTTGGTAATAGTGTAATGTGGGCGAGTAGTAGTATTGTGGACATAAAATAAATTCTAGGGTCCGCTTACGAAATAATAAATAATTTTTAAGGTTGAAATTGAATATGATTTTGGAATCAAGTATCGTTAAGAGCTTTGAATGTTTTCAAAATGAAAGAAATGATAATGAACTACCTACGAATAATAAGATAAGCTATTCAAACATGTGTCCAATTATTGATATGGATGAAGTGTATAAAATGCTAACTGGTATATAAGTATTATGTTCTATCGTTCAAGTTAGTACTGATATTGAAAGACTTATGTTGAATATATATATACTGATGGGTAATGTAGGAAAATGAACAAGTAACTCTATATATATATATATATATATATATATATATAATATATATATATATATATGTTTACACACATTTATATATGTCATGCATTTGTTTATGTTGTTTTTATGTGTATGTGATAGTGGGTGCAATTGTATAATGGAGATGGAAATAAATGTGTATAATATGTATGATGCATGTAAAGTATGGTATAGACACACATAACATAAGATAGTAGAAGGTGGACTTAAGTAAAGAACGGTATACATATGTATATATTTATAGATATGCTTGAAATACATGCATGTAGTAAATGTCAAAATAAGATAAGCGTAGAAAAAGAATGCAGATATCCTTACGTTATATTTATGCATGAACATATACATGTAGTTAGATGGCAATCTAAAGTTAAGGGTAAGTGGAAGCATAAGAAGTGCATGTGCATATTTATGCATTATGATTGTCATAAGTTGAGGTAAAAAAATTAAGAATGGTTTTGAAATTTAAAAAGGTTTTTAAAAGAAAAGCTTAAATGTTTTGAAAGAAAAGAAAAAAAGTTTCAAATGCTTTTAAAAGAAAATGTATTTTCAGAAAAGATTTTTACTGTTTTGAGAAAGCGAGTATGATTTTATGTTTTTGGGGCATGAAGCAAAAACTCACCCCAGTATGTAACTTGAAATTCAGTTGGAATTGACGGACTCAGAGACATGTGCACATGTCGAAGACTGAGGGGACGCTCTCAGATCCTCCAGACGGGCTAGGGGGACGGCGATACGTAACTCCCCTAGGCCCCAGTTTGAGCTTGGGAGGTAGCATAGATCCGCACCCCCAGCTCCAGTTTGTGGCTTGGGGGACGGCGAGACGTAACGCCCCAAGACCACCAGTTTCAAGGCAGGTATGGCATGTTTTGGGGGACGGCGATACGTAACGCCCCAATGTCATGGGTTTGCATATCTGACTCTAGGACGTATGGGGGGACGGTGAGACGTAACGCCTCCATGCGTCAGTTTTTCTACAGATACCAGTTTTCAGAAAGAAGTTTTGAAGTAATAGGTTTTCAGAAATCAGTTTTCAGAAACAAAGATTTCCGTTTGAGACTTTAGTTTTCAGAAACAGGCTTCAATAAACAGTTTTCAGAAACATTTTTTTTTTTTAGAATAGTATTTCAGAAAGACAAGTTTTAAAAAGAATATCAGAAAGGAATTTTGAGAAAAAAGTTTTTCAGAAAAGATTTTTAAAACGTATTTTCATTATGCATGGCATAATTAAGTAAAACCTAATTCATAAGTTATGCATATTGATCACATACATATATCCCAGAAATCATTTGACTTGCACATAGTTAACATGATGCGTGATATCCTTAGCACACTTAAATGTATATTTGAACAATGCTGGTGTAAATAAAGAAAAGATACCTATAGTAAGATTTTGAATTGGAACTAGTAGAGGATTAAGTAGGAAAGTAATAAGATAAGAAAGTAGCACAACGAAAGCAAGTGTTTTGAGTTTTGCAGGTTGGCGATCCGATCGATCGACCACTGACACCAAAACTGGAGGAACCGGATAGCAGCGTTGCAGTCAGCCAGTCACCGACTCTTAGGAAGAATGAGAGTCGAGATGTTTATGAGATTATATGTAAAGTAATTAAGTTGTATAAGTTAGTTTGTAAAAATTTTTATTTATAAGCATTTTCGGGCATGGAGCCCATTTGTATTTTGTCTTGAGTTGATTATTTCAGTATTAGATTATATGTTGAGCCTTATAGGTTGAATGGATGTGCTGGGCTTGATCGAGGTTGCATGACTTTTAGCAGAGGTCATGCCGAATTTTCGCCAGTCAAAGGCTTATGGAGGTAGGATTAGCTTGTCTCCTACCGGTAGCATCCTGGCTTAGGCGGGATGTTACAGAAGTTTTACTTGATCTGAAAAATCCATCAAGTGCTCAAAGTGTAGCATCTATAGAATGTACACATGGATTCCTTTAATGAATGGAATTAAACTCTTGTTGGATCTTGACAATGATTCAAGAGTCTCTCTCTAATATTAAGGTTTCTCTCTTCAATCTTTCATATATGAGTGTAATACAAAAAAATGAAACAATGTATATTTGATATAGGGCTCAAAAACTCTAGAGAGATGAGGATAAATTCAATTTGGTTTTATCTAGGATTTATTAATCATAATCCATATCAGACTTTAATTAGTTATAAAGATAATTAATTAATAAAATATCCTTTGGCCTATTTAGGGTGCTAGCCTATTTAGAGTCCAAATTAACTAATTAACCCATGATTAATTTCCATAATCTTGAACTATATACTTATCATTATATTTAATGATTTTTTGGGGGATAAGACTGTAACATCCCAGATTTTCGGGACTGTTCTAGAAGATTCCCGGACTGACGTTATAGTCTAGGGAACATGATGATAGCAAAGAATAAGAGTTTAAGCAGTGTTATATGGGTTGGAATAGTATATTATGAGTTTTCGTTGCATTGGAAAACGCGTGGGATCAAAAGCCGGTTACGCGATTTTCGTAAAACGCATAAAGTTTACTGTTTTAGCCACAGAATTAGGAAACGAACTCCGATCGAGTTGGTTCTTGAACCATCAGACTCGATTTTCCGAGACGAACAACTTTTATGTTGAATATTTTTCGCAAATCGTGCCAGAATGCTTCAAAAGTGATTATTTCTGATTTTACCCTTAGAAGTAGGGGCATTTTAGTCATTTCTGAATTTTAGATATTTGTATTATTATTATTATTTTTCAAACAATAACAAAAAAAAGAAGAGAAAACATGGGCATTTTGGTGTGAGGAGAGAGAAAGGAAGAGTGGCTTCATGGACGGCCCTCTGGCGGTCGACGGTGACGCGCGCCGGTGCATCGTGATCGTCTGGCCACGGTGCGTCTCATGGTGGCCGGCGATCGTGCAGTCGACGTCAAACAGCGGTGCAAGGAGGAGGTTTTGGTCACGAAATGGGTTTCAGATTTTCGTCTCGTCGCTTCATTTCACGGCCCAAGCCACCTACCAAATCGAAGCTCTCGGTGAGTACTACAAGTATGCGGAGTCGATTTCATCGAACAGCGGCCGGTTGCACCCGACATGAGGAAGAAAGCGGCATGTGAATAGTAGACCCAGATGAACAGTGACTCCGATCGGAATTTCGATCGCACAGCTCGTTCGTATGGCCGTTGGGAGTCCGAATATGGCCTCGGAATTTCGGTACCACTCTCTGTTTAGAATTTGTTATTTTAAAGTGTATCGATTTATATTCGGATTTTTCCGGCAGTTCTATAGTTTAGCGAATTAGCATGAAATGAATTGGGCGTGTTTTAATATTTTAAAACGATAAATCTGGTAGAATCTGGGGAGAAGATTTGATCGATCCTGTAGGATTAGCGAGTTTCCGATAAAACGGAGTTTCTCGCGTGACTGAGCATAGATGACAGTAATCATGGTTAAGGAATAAATATGATATTGCGAGGATAATTAAGTAATTTCGGAGTAGTTCGGAGGGTTCGATACCCTTCCGTAGCATTTACGGAAACTTTTCCATAAGATTTGCCTCAAACGCGTAAAATGAAAATCTAGGCTATCTAGCTCGTTGGAATTGTATAGAAAGATATGTATTAGAGTAATGAAGTTTGAACCGTAGTATCGGAGAAGTCTCGGGTGTTTCCGGGGAGGTCTGGAAGTTTAGTATAGATAAGTTGAAAGTTCCGTAAATAGCGGTTCTGACATGATTTGTTATTTGTTTGACAGATCGGACCCAGATCGCGGGTGTTCGCCTAGCCAGGTAAGTAACTCATGTTCTTAGTACTTGATAGATTTAATAATGCTCGAAACTAGTAATGTAATAAGTTGTAAATAGTTATATACATGAAACATATATGTATATATATGTATAAAAATGAATATAGAAGAAGTAAGCAGATGTATGGGCAAAAGATAAGCATGATCCTATAAAGTAAAGAGATACATACGTGGTATAAATTAATATACATATACATAAGTAGAGCATACAGATAAGGTAATGTTTATGAATATATATATTGAGACTTGACACATATATTATTGGTATATGAAAATATAACTAGTAAACAGAACCTAAGATATGTGTGAGCAAACAAAAAGGATGAGTAGCAAGTATATATTTGCAAATAGACAAGACTTAGATAGTTAGCTCAGACCTAATATTAGTTGCGTGTATTATAAGCATAGTAAACATTTAATGAATGATTAATTGTTGATATGTTAAATAGAATGACAATGAGATAACTTAGATAAGTTACCCGAGCTTAAGGTAGTAGAGTAAAAGAAAGATAAAAAGTTAAAAAATGGAAAGGTGTTAGGCTTGTGTATAGGATTTTAATGACCAATAAATTATTAATGAAAAGTTGATATATGTCGTATATATGATGGTATGGATTATAGAAGAATGATATATGATTGTAATGATTGCAAATGAATAAGCTAGAAGCATATTACGAGAAAACAGAAAGGGATGAGTGTATGGATGCTCACATTAAAGGATTATAAGAAGTGGAATTTTTGCCAATTGGGCTACGAAACAGATAGTATGAACAATTGGTATTATAGAGAATGTGTGAATCACTTAGAACTCCTAGGAATAATATGTAAACTGGAATTTAAATCTTGCATGTGTATGTTGCTCAAGGTCGAAGCATAGTTACTTACTGAGTCTTATGACTCACTATACTACAGTGTTTGAGTTTTGCAGGTTGGCGACCTAAACGGTCGACCGTGGATTTCAGAGTTGCGGAGCAGTTGGATAGTAGCGTTGTAGTCAGCCAGTCACCAAGTCTTGGGGAAGTCGAGTCTTGTGTAGCACATATGCTTATGTTGTAAAGTTTTTTGTATATACGTACTTTCGGGCACAGAGCCCTGGTTGTATTATGTCCTTATGTCTGCATCGCATATTTGTTGGGTCCTTAGATTGCATTGATGTTGAGATGCCGGCCTGAGACCGAGACTTTATGTTTATGTTGTACTTGGATGCTGCTATGGGCCAGGTTGCATGATGTTACGAATACATCATGCCGAAAGTTTTCTAGAATCAGAGGCTTATGGAGATGGGTTTAGCCTGTCTCATGCCGGTAACATTGCTGCTAAGGCGGGATGTTACAAAGACCCTACAAACTCCCACTTGCACCAACAATAATCACTATTAGATTTTAATCCAACTAAGAAGTCCAAGTTTGAATTAAGAAGTTAAGTCTACCTTAAACCTTTTAGGAAATCTCAAATATCTTATTAATACCTTAATAAGATAATCCCAATTCCATTTGTGTGTGAATTGTGTAGGTTCATTTATCGATTGACAATGAGGAAAATACCAATTCTTTCATATTTGCTTCACAGTAATGAAGTCTCACAGACCATAAATGACACATAGTAGTATGTCATTGTCCTCAATCAATGAATAAAGTAAAATTGAATGAACTGGTAAAATGATATAATTCAAGCATGTCACCATATTCCTTCTAATGTTATATTACAATCATGTGTGAACCATGGTATAGTCGAATCCCTAGCTTGATCCAATAATTTGGTGTCGAAACCACGGTAAATCCAACAGATAGCCTATCCTCCACCCTGAACCTCTAACATACACATTCATGATCATGAACCTGACTACAAAAATGAACATTAATGTAATTGTAACAGTCGAAACTTTGTACTATAGCTCAAATAAAATTACAGCGGCTTTTATTTGAGTTTTTAATTTTTTTTTAATAATTTAGAAGTCATAAAATCATATTAAAATAGATTTCACAACTTAGGAATCTTGTACGGAAGTCCCGGATAAATTTTTAGTTTCAATACTTCCTTTTAGCTTAATAGAGTCAACAAGCTAGTTTTAGTAATCTGGACATAACGTTTTCATTTGATCTCTGATTTTCATGAATTTTATATCGTCGAAAAGTAAAGACATTGTTTGACATTCCGAACTTATTGACCAGAATAAATAAATTTATTTATAAGAAGACCTAGTACCTACCGTAGTATACCACGAAGTAGAAATAGTAAATCTTAAGAGATAAGTCTACCAAATAGAGATCCATCGAAACTGTAAAAAAATCATTACGAAAGCCTAGTGTAGCATATGACGCAGACAAGCTCGCTTGAATCTTGCAGCCCCAACAGAAGTCCATAGATTAGACCAACCATAGTAGTAACCCATACAATCCCTAGATATAGATCTAGTAAATGAAAAATATTGAAAACTCGGAAAATAGCAAGGAAGTCCAACATAGGTCACAATGTAGATAACACAACTCAAACACCACAAATTAAACCACAAAATAGTTGATAGAGTTGTGAAACCCCAAGCCATATAGGAAAAGTTTTAGTCCATACGTCGTTGATTTACTGAGATGATGAAACGTGGTTGTCAGAAGAATTATTGGCTCAGCAGCGTGACACGTGAAGGCTTGTGTGTCGCAACGCTTATGTCATTGCTTACGTCAATAAGGACATGTGTCGGATGGTTGCATAATTGATTGCTGAAGTCATGATGACGCGTGATGGCAGACTGATTACGTCAGCGCATCGCGGCGTAGAGGATGTGCGCGTCGCGATGCATAAATTCCATTTTTGCCATTCTTGTCTTTTTTCACTGTTTTGGCCCCAGTTTGATTCCAATGAGTCCTGAAACCTTATTTATCTACACAATATACAAAATAAATCAAAGTATTCACAAAACTTAAGAAACTGTACAAAATATTAAAGGGCGGTAAATATTTATTTATTTTCCTCTTATCACACCCCAAACCTAATATTTTGCTAGTCCTCGAGCAAAACAACAAAATAAAATACAATAAATAACTTTAAATTAAAATTAAACTAAGCCAATTTCGCAGGGATCATGATTTCATTTAGCGTATTCAACAAGCCTTTAAACCCTTATGTGTCCCTAATGGACGAATTGTAGTCTCGTGAGGGCTTGCAGCAGCGATACCCACAAACGTCAAATGCACACAAAAGCAAAAGGATCAAATAAGTTAGTGACTAAACAAGTGAAACCCTTATCTAAGTTATCTCCGATTATTTTTATCATTCTCCATATACACAACCAACAAAGGTATTAATCAGCTCATTATGCCCACAATATTCATAAGTGTAGTTGAAAAGAGAGTAATATTTTTGTCCTAAAGTTATATCAGAATTCACACATTTTTAGCAATGTAACTTTTTCTGATTTTTTTTTTATTTTTTTTATTTAGAACATCTGCAATTCATGTAGCAAGCTTTGGTCCAGTGACTCCCAAACTAGTCGGCTTTAGGGCACTAGGTGTTAAGACACCCTTACAGACTTAATTACTCGGATCTTAGATATCTTTTTTTTTTTTATATATATAACATCTTTAATCCATGTACCGAGCTTTGTGCCAGTGACTCCCAAACCAATTGGTTTTAGGGCACAAGGTGTTAAAACACTTATACGGAATACATAATTACTCGGATCTCAGATATAATTTTTTTTTTAAATTATTCCAATGCTTTTTAGATGTTTCCTCCAATTAAACTAAAGCACTAAATATTACAAACTTTTCAATTACTACTTATGGCCGTATGTTACCATGCATGTCGATAATATCTGTCAACTAAGTATATGAAAATCCAGTTTAGTCAGTATTATGGAGAATTCACAAATTAAATAATTCAAAATGAAATAAACAAAACTTAACTTGTTACGAAATAGGTTAAGATACGTCCCAGGAGTGGAAATTCCTTACACAGTTATCGCAATCATCATTCCACCTAATAAGTCGAGTTAAAAACACAAAACAAAATATTTTTTTATTTTTACTTTTTAATTTTTATAATATTTTTTTTAATTTTTGACTAAAAATCAAATAAAAACAACACAATGAAAAATAAAAATAAGACACTACTCAACAATTCCTCTCCTCCAAACCTAATTAAGACATTGTCCCAATGTCCAAAAAGTAGAAGAAGAGTTTAGAAAACAGTACCTGGTTAGCCGAAATTCAACATCTAAAAATAAAATTAAAGGTTAAGATCCAGATTTATTCGACGCTTCTTACTAAGATTATTGTCGGACCAGCTTATCTTGGAAAGGATAAGGTTAATTTGTGGTTCAAACACTACAAGAAATTACAATTTTAGCGACATAATTTAGTGACATAATTTTTCGTTTAAAAAATTAACGACGTAATTGAGACGAAATTGAAACGGATAATGAAATTAGGGACGAAATTTAGCGACAAAAAAGTTCCATCTCTAAATTAGAGATGGAAACAAACTTCCGTCGCTAATTAGAAACAAATTATTATTTTGTAAATAATTTCATCTAGAAACGGAATTTTTTCGTCGCTATTCCGTCGCTAATTAGAAACGGAATCTTTATCCCGTCAATTATTTTAAATTTTCATTTTCATTTTAATTTAATTTATAATTTCCAAAACTATTGGTAATTAGAAATGAAATTTTTCCGTCGCTAATTAGAAACAGAATTAAAAATCCGTCTATAATTAGAAACGAAATCTTTATTCTGTCGCTACTTTTAAGTTTTCATTTTTATTTTAATTTTAATTGGTAATTAGAAACGGAATTATAATTCCATCGATAATTAGAAACGAAATTATAATTCATCGTTAAATAGAAACAGAATCTTTATTCCGTCACTAATTTTAAATTTTAAATTTTATTTTAATTTAATTTCAAATTTCCAAAACTTTTGGTAATTTAGAAACAGAATTTTTCCGTTACAAATTCAAATGGAAGTAAAATTTCGTCGCTAATTAGAAACAGAATTAAAAATCTGTCGCTAATTAGAAACAAAATCTTCATTCTGTCACTACTTTTTAATTTTCATTTTTATTTTTATTTTTATTGGTAAATAGAAAAGGAATTATAATCCTTCGCTAATTTTAAAATTTTCAATCTCCCAAAAATTTAATATTTTCGGTGATTTTTCTTCTCTAATTAGAAACGGAATGAAAATTCTGTCGCTAATTAAAAACAGAATTAAAATTTCGTAGCTAATTAGAAACGAAATTAAAATTTCGTAGCTTTTTTTAAAAATTTCAATCCCCCAAAAATATTTAATCCTTTCGACTCCATTTTTTTTTAAAAAATAGAGACGGATTTTCCGTCGCTAATTAGAAACGAAATTAAAATTCCGTAACTAATTTTTAAAATTTTCAATCTCTCCAATATTTTCGAAAATTTCCTCCCTTACGAAAATCTCAAATGGTTATAAAATTTACAAATCTTCCCGCTTCTCTTATTTTTTGCTCTATATACACACACAATATTTAACTCTCAACTCCAATACATCATCCAAAATTTTCATACTCAATTCCATATAAAATCAAATTTTTATTTTCCTACTCAAATCCATATACCATCAAATTTTTCATACCTCAACTCTCATTATCAATCTCTCAATTTCTTATCTCCACTTTTAGAATTTCCTAAGAAACAAACACTAATATATATTTTTGGGTTTAAAGTGGCATAAATGGATGGTGGTGTATCGAAGCTTGCGGTGGATATTATGGTGTCTTGTGAAATTCAAGATTTATATATGACATTAAAAAGTCAGTTTTTAAAATTTTTCTACCATTCAAAAATTTTAAAATTTTCCACTATCTAAAATTTAAAAATTTACACTCTCTATAATTTTTCATCTCTCTAAAATTTTAAAATTTTTTCCTTTCTAAAATTTTAAAAGTTTCATGCATCTTTAAGATTTTAAAATTTCCCGCCTCTCTAAAATTTTAAAAGTTTCGTTTTTTTTTTTTTTAAATATAGAAGTATGGAATAGCTACGGAATTTTCTGTCTCTAATTAGCAACGGAATCTTTATTCCCTCCCTAAATAGTGACAAAAAATTTCATTTTTATTTAGAGACGGAAATACTTCCATCGCTAAATAGAAACATAATTTCCGTCGCTATTTAGTGACATAAATTATTCTGTCTCTAAATAGAAACAGAATTTTCCGTCACTATTTAGCGACGGAATAATTTCCATTGCTAATTAGAGACATAATTTATGTCGTTATATAGAGACCAAATAAAATTCGCGACGGATGAAATATCTCCGTCGCTATTTTTTACTACCAAAAAAAAAGAGACGAAATTTTTCCATCTCTATTCTGTCGCTAGTGGTTAGTTAGCTACGAATTAGCTACAAATTTTTCCATCACTATTTGACAGTTTTCTTATAGTGAAAGGCTAAAAGTTGGTTAATTAAATCATGGGCAGTCCTGGCAGTGAAGAGGATATCTTTTATAGGTTATGACACGGATCCATTTCTCCGGACATCATCAAGAAACACACAAAGAAAGTCATAAAATCCATCAGCATTAAATAGTCCAATTGGTTTCTAGTGTATGATCAAGTTCGCATAAGATAGTACTGTTAAAATTTCCTCCATCGTGCCCAAGCCACCTGGTAAAGCAATAAAAGCATCAGCATAGTTAATCATTTCAACAAGTCGTTCTGACATAAATGGCACAGTGCATTCATCTCCTTTTGATGGTCCTATAAGATTTGCCTCTGCCAAAGGTTTTGGGATGATTCCCAGAACTTATATTCTTCCTCCCTGTGAGGCCCTTGAAACGTACCTCATTAGTCCAAGATTTCCACCGCCATATACTAAGTGCATTGACTCTAGCCAATTCCTATGCTGCCTCAACGAACTCTTGTTTAGAACTAACACTAGTACCGCCAAATACACATATGTTAACAAATCGACTTCTTGAAGTTGTTTCCATATTTTTTTTATACATATATTTATTCTCAAATTTGGATGTCTTCAAGTGTAAGAAACGCTTTTCTCACGCAGCCGAAGAGATTAGGCACACAGATCGACCTTGAAAATTTTTTCTGCTTTCCCTTCCTTAAAGCCGAATGGAACCAGCACATATACTGAAGTTTTGCTTCTATTTCGGACAAGATCTCAGCCCCAGAATGCGCCCAAAATAGTCCCCGAACAGCCCCCCGAACTGTAGTAAAATAGTTGACTGTTTTGGACGTGTTAAACAACCGAACTGCACACAAATCACCCACTGAATTGCGTGAACTGCAAGGGTGATATAGGTCTGATTTTTTCACTAAAAAACAATTCTGACTCAGCCCCAAAAAGTCCCCAGGGTATTTCTCAAAAACCCGAATTAAAACAAAACAAACTGAGCCTCGATTGTAACAAGTGAAGTGCTGCAATGAGGTATTACTGTTCCTCAATGTCGTGACTTATAAGAGTGAATGAGAAGATGATTTGTTCGTCACCACAAAGTCTTCCGAGCTATATCTTGTTACCAACGGAAAGTAGTGTGGGCTACACAAACAAAACAAATCCCTAAACGTTTTAGAGATTTAATCACACTTGATTTTGATTTTATTTTTCTTCTTATTATCTTCAAATGTGTTTTTCAATTTTTGAGAGAATGGAGAATAATAATAAGACTAGGGTTGCAAGAGTGGGAGAGAGGCCAAGAAAAATCATATTTTTCTTTTTACACATAGGGTTTTAATTTAACAAAATAAAACAAAATCCCAAGATTTCCTACCTTGCAAGTTTCGGCCAAGGGATGGAATGTCCATTCAATTTTGTAACACCTATTATTTAATTACCATAATAAAGAGATGTTACAAAGATTAAATATGTAATAGCCTTTCAAGAAGTGTAACATCCAAATAAATGATTTAATTGTCAAAACAAAAAAAATTCTTCCCCTTTCTCTATGAAGAAATCGGCCACACACATGTAAATGCAATAAAAATTTTGTAACATTAATATTTACTTTCCATAAAAGAAAAGGTGTTACAAAATAAAAGGGTTAAATGTCATTTAACAATTTGTAACTTCCAAATTAAAACCTAGGGTTTCCAAAACCCAAAATTTGAAATTACAAACTTGACCTTGCATTTAATTATATCTAATATAATTAAATAACATGTGTTCAAATATCTTATATTTAATAAAACTATATATTACATTTAATATAAAGTTTCAAGTGTGATAATTAATATTATTAATCATATTAATAATATTCACACATTTGTGAGTATATAATTGGACTATCCAATTATACTAAATCTGCTATAGTGAATCGAGCTACTACGGGGACCAAATGGACCTACGGTTCCGAGCTCCAATAATCTCGAAATATTAATTAAGATCTTAATTAAAAATTCCGAATTATTAACTCCAGGTTATTCCACTAAAAACCCGAAGTTGCACCTCGTTGCCGCAGATGAAATATTAAGCCGAACCAAGTCGGTGTCCACCAATATAGTCATTACATACGAATTGACCCTTCACGAGTATCTCGTAATTAGAGCTGGGTCATAATGTCCGTTATACCCCTCTAATTATTTTTATTTTAAGTACCATTGATTCTCTAATGAACGATTTATTCACAACTATTATAAATATTAATCTTTCTATTCGTAATAGAAAGACTTGAGCGCTCAAATCGTTCAAGTACCGAATCAACCCTTAAGAAAGATACTCATCTACTTCTCACAAGAAGGAGTGAACTCAATGTCTATGTAAATTGTTCCCAGCTACAAAGCAAACTGTGCCATCAAAGTACGTAGCTCTTGGTCGGGACTGCTACACCAACCTCACCTTTGTAAATCAAAGGACACAGCCTGCCATGCAGGAGTTCGTAGTACACCCAGGATTAAGATCAATCCATATATGACAATCAAGTATATTGAAATGACTTTCTTTGCTTAACGGATATTATAATAATGTCATTTCTATATGGGTCCAGTCCTATATGATCGCATCATACAAGGTTCCTCCATTCTCATGTCTCTACATGGATGATCCGGATCAAGATCACCATACAAATATAGAATGGACTGCAACTATAGATATACCACAAACAAAGTTCTCGCTTTGTTTGCTCTATATGGACTATTTAAGATTACTAGCTTCAGACTTAAATCTTCTTGTGTATGACACTCATACACTAAGTCTGAAGGTACATAAGTAATCTAGGGTATTTAAGATGATATATAATATACGAAATTAAACAAACAATTTGATAAATGAATAATGCATCGTTTTATTTCAAAACACATGAAACCTTTACATCACATGTAGCTCTAGAGCATACATTCCAACAATCTCCCACTTGCACTAGAGCAAATGGGACATGTCAGGTTAATCATAGACCATCTAGGTGACCTTCAAAAACTTTAGCCGGCAAGGTCTTTGTAAACGGATCAGCAAGGTTCTCTGCGGATGCAATCTTTGTGATGGTAACGTCTCCTCTCTACACTATCTCCCTGATGAGATGATATTTTCTCTCTATATGCTTTCCTCTCTTGTGGCTTCTTGGTTCGTTGGAATTTTCCACTGCACCACTATTATCGCAATAGAGTGTGAGTGGTCTATCCATATTTAGACAACTTCTAGATCTCCCAAGAATTTACGGTGTCAGACTGCTTCCTTAGCCGCTTCACAAGCCGTTACATATTCAGCCTCCATGGTGGAGTCAGCAGTACAAGATTGCTTTATGCTCTGACATACAATAGGCCCACCACCTAGGGTGAACACTGATCCAGATGTATATTTCCTTGAATCGACATCTGTCTGAAAATCAGAGTCTGTATATCCCCTTAGATTATATCCTCACTGAAATACACAAGCATATAATCTCTCGTTCTCTTCAGATACTTGAGAGTGTATATCACAGCCACCCAGTAATCCAATCTTGGATTTGACTGAAACCTACTGACTATCCCACTACAAAACAGATGTCCGGTCTCGTGTTATAACATGACATACATGAGACTACCAACTGCTGAGGCGTATGAGATATATCTCATTTCCTCAATATCTTGAGGTGTCTTAGGAGACTATTCATTCGAAAAATGAATTCCATACCGATAATACAGATTACCTTTCTTGGAATTCTGCATCCCCAATCGCACAAGGATCTTGTCGATATAGGATGCTTGAGATATAGCTAGCAGTCATTTCTTACGATCCCGAAGAATCTGGATACCAAGAATATAACTGGCCTCTCCCAAATCTTTCATTTGGAATTGGTCAGCTAGCTAGGCTTTCACGTCTGATAATATCTTTACTTCATTCCCAATGAGTAAAATATCGTCAACGTATAAAATAAAAAAAAACCACCTTCCCGTCAATGACACGCTTGTATACACAAGGCTCATCAACATTCTGCTGAAAATCATAAGACTTGATTATTGTATAAAAATCTTATGTTCCAAGATTGAGATGCCTTCTTGAGTCCATAAATGGACCTTTGCAGTTTGCAAACCTTTTGCTCTTGACCTTGGACGATGAACCCTTCTGGTTGTATCATATAGATACTTTCATCAAGATTGCCATTCAAGAATGCAGTCGTGACATCCATTTGCCAAATCTCATAGTCATAATATGCGGCGATAGATAGAAGAGTGTGGATGGATTTAAGCAGAGCTACTGGTGAGAAAGTTTCCTCATAGTCAACTCCCTCTTTCTGGGTATAACCCTTGGCCACTAGTCTAGCCTTGAAGGTTCGTACCTTCCCATCTGATCCCTTCTTCATTTTGTAGATCCACTTATTGGGGTTTTAAGGGGGAATATTGGTAACGCAGCGGAAGCGGTGGAAAATCAAATTTTTCGATTTCAAAACTTTTTCTCGGATTAATTAAATAAGCATATTTATTTAATTATCCAATAATCAAATATGAAATAAAATTAAATAAATCATATTTAAGTGAATTTATCGAATTACCCTCACACTTGGCATTTTGTCCATTTTAGTTCGAAATTGATCAAATCAATTTTGAATGATTCTAAATCATTTCTAAGATGAACTTAGCATGTTCAAAAACATCAAAAAACCAAAGGCAACATAAATCCCAAAATTAAGCCATTTGGTCGATGCTCCAAAAAGGGGGGGGGGGGGGGGGGGGTTTGTGCATTTTGTGATTTCATGCTTCAAAACACATCAATATGTAATCCAATCAACATGAAACTTTATATGCATCATATACACATCCTTATACACAACATAAATGAAAAGCCCCAAATTTGGAAGTGGTCATGAACCCTAATTTTCTAATTCTTCAAATTGGACAAATTAGACCAAATGGTTTAAATCAATTACTTTAATCATCATTCTTCCATCCAATCAAGTCTCAACACAATGAAAATCAAACAACTCAGATCAAATCTAGGGCATTTAAGAGTGGGTCAAAAACTCGAGATTAGCAACAAGGTTTCCAAAACCATAAAAGAATGCTTATAACTACACTAGTCACAAGCTTTCCCCATTATAAATGCTCTAAGTTTCACCAAACATTTTTCCATCAAAAACACAAAAATAAAGAATAGAAAAACTCAAGAACCTCACAAGATGTTGGCCACACAAGAGGAACAAATTACTCTCTAATGGAAGGTTGGAAATTTATATTATTTTCAAGCATGTCTTGATTTTTCTATCTTTTCTCTCTAGCTTTCTTTGCTTTCCTTTAATGGCAGTTTTTGGTTAAAGTGTATTAGGTTAACATTTCAAATGAAATGAAAACAATATATACTAGCCCAAGAAGGCCTTGGCGAAAATTGCCATTAGTATATACCAAATTATCATTTCAATTTCATTCCATTTGAATTTGATCAAGTTGATTAAATATCTAAAAACCAATTTATTAGATATTTATCACTTGGTCAACAAAGGCAACTAAGCCTTAAAAAATAAATATATAAATCTTATGATATTTATATTTTAATTAATTTAATCATTTAACAATTAAATAATTATATTAATTAATTAAATAAAAATATATTAATATATGTATTATATTTACATTAAATATTAAATACATATATACATTATGATATTAGTGAAATATCTCAATTTGACTATTAATTAATGTGTATTTAAATTATCAAGTATTAAATGTAAATACACAATAATTAAGGAAAGGATTATCGGGTCCCTAAGTATGTATTTTGCGTTTAACCTTTAAACGACTTTATAAATAATCAATATTATTATATGTGTTGCTCTAGTGCTCTACGAGTATATTCATTATTGAGACTCTCTAGATTCAGTCATATCCGTCACGAAATCAAATTTCGTGTCCATAATTTATCCACCCGTAAATTATGACGACCACGGATAAACTAGCTGAATCATACAGGTCGAGGTCATTGCATACGTATAATCCCTCCGTCACAGGTATCCGGATAATCCCAGATATATAGATGTAAACGTCAAATCTCTTTAGGTATTATCCCGTCGACGTATTTATTAGCAATCTCTTAAATAACATTCGGAACTTACTTCCGAAGTTTACTGTGGCCACAGATTTAATAGACTGCTAATTATATATATGGACTACGTATGCTCTGTACACAGAACTGACGAATCCTATCTTGACACACACAGGATATCCTGAGGATCGGTCCACACCCAACGAACAGGCGGAGGTCTCATCTAAATAGATCGGTGACGTGACTGCCATCTAAGTATGGAGGATGTCTCATACATCCACAGTGGTATCTCAAGTCGAAGGAGCACTATGCTACTCAACCAGAGAAGATTCTTATTGACGTTGGTGTACCATCCATTAAGAATCTTCGGTGAGCCGTTCAGTGTTTATCTATTATAAACACCTACACGTCTATACGAGTCTCTCTAGACTCATAGTTCATTGGGGTAAAACCATCAGACCAAGTCTCGATATACGACATGTACTGGTCTTAACGGATTGACTAACCGACCCGTGTTAGTGAATATTGACCAGGAACTTTATTTGATAATATACATTTAGCAGTGACACTTCCCAATGTCAATTACAACCTAACTTTGTAATTGTGTACTGCATTATATATTATCGGGCCTTTGTCTAATATATACATATCACAAAAACACATTTAGTTTCCATCTAATGGTAATTAGATCGAATACGTATATAAAAACAAGAGGTGCAACCACTAATTAGTAATCTTATGAAATAAGGGGATGTTCTTATTCATGAATCAGACATAAATACGGTCCGGATTGGCGCTCTGAGCACCAATCCCAACAATTTATCCCACTTGCTCTAGTGCCAATCCACGGTTTCATATACACATCTCAATGTGTATCTTATGCACATGGCCCTCAAAAGCTAACCCAGTACTTACGAGGTAGGCAAAAAAAAAGCATGTCCTCTATGACATATTGAGTTTGTCAAACAAACTCCATCGTTTCCCATAGTTAGCATCATTCATATTTTGTAGAATCTAAATTATACTTTAATATGACACTGATGCTGCATCAGTATTATGCTACAGCTACTAAGTTGTCCAAGTATTTAGGGATCAAATCCAAAATACTATATGGACAACCGCAAGCACAACACCAATATAAAACTTCTAATTTATAAGGTCATTGTATAACTTCATAAGTCAATACTTCATAAGTTGCATCTAATTCTACTGAAAAGTAGAATCCTTCGTGACACTCATACTGCATCTTTTGTGACTCTTTATGACGTAGACTGTCTAACGTCATAATTAGTCTCAAAACTAATATAACCCTAATGGTCGCAGATTGTATTCGCCATGAATCAGAAACTCGTTCTTAATATCTCAAAGATCACAAAGAACGTGTTTCAAGATCCATCATATGGTCTATAGGATATCAAAATAACTCGTAACAATTGCGATTAAATTGATATCTACAATCGCACATTATAAAGTATTTATTATGTCATCATCAAATGATACATAAGATTGATTAGACATTCTAATCAATATCTCTTTCGAAAAAGGAATAATCCTTTACGAAAGATGAATACTTTATATAAGACATACAATAACTGTCAAACAGTTATACTAACTGTCATACAGATAGCCTTGTTATGTCCTTTATTAGATCATATCTAATGCACGACTAATATGAGTATCTCACAAGTCTCAAAGTTTTATATCATATATAAAACTTTATATCAAATATAACAGAGACTACTCTCACTGCTTTCACAGAGTAAAGAAGACTTAGGTAAAACATTTACCTTACAAAAATCTCATTATTACTATAATAATGATAATGTTGTTAGGATATATAACACTAGAAAGTAATTTGTACGCTCCCACTAACCCTTCAAACACATATGTATTCTCTATACTTTGACAAGATCAGACAATCTGACTGATATCAAAAATAGAGAATACAGATTTCCAGAAGACTTATCAGAGTCTACAATAGGCTCTATAAGCTAGCACACTAAACTGCGATCTCAGCAGAACATAAACTGTAGGGCCATTCCAGAACGAACTCTTCAAACAAAGAAATCACAACTGATCTCTTATCTGAATAAGTCATTCAAAAATGCCATTTTGCAATCTTTAGCCAAATTGTACAGTTTAATATCAACAGATCTTAAATTGTTCAATTAGTGTGACTAGAGACAAGTTTCCTTAGAATCTACAATAGATTCCTGAGTATAAATTTTCTCACTGTCATATTGTAAAGGTTAAACCTTTAACAAGCTCACACTACTTTCGTTGCGCAAACAATTAGCACATATCATGAACTAATTCATAATGAAAGCTTAATCAAGTTCAAAAATTGATTGTAGTAAGCTATGAACAATCTTAGATCTATGGTTCAATGGTGAACTTCCAGAATTGATATTAAATATCGCTTCTATTGTAAGTTATAGGATAATTTTCTTCAGTAAGAAAACAATAGAACCATTAAGTATCAAGTACTCGTAAATGATTCTGTTATCCTATTGGACTTGTACAGAAGATGTATAAGGGTTGTTTCATCTTATTAATTACGTAGTTCTATTTATAATTTATCATTCTCACATTTGACTTCATTAAGTCAAGTCTTTTCTACAATTGTTAACATCCGATGTTACACACCAAGTAATAAAACGATTTTATTACTTAGGATCGTAGGAAAGATATTCTATCAAATAGAATACAATATTCTATTAAACAGAATAAATGATAAAATTTTTTACTTATACCCCGAGGTGTAAGTAATTTCCATTATATAACTATTATATAAAAGAAATATTCAAATCTCAAACTTTTCAAGATTCGAATTTTCTACCTATACATATCATATATGCAACTATAGAAAATAATGGAACATTAATTACAGAGATGGATTAGTGTTATTGGAGCATAACCCCAAGACTATTAAAACTAATTCGGCAATATTCAATATCAAACGAATCAAATCATATAAGATTCGATTACTCCCACTGCTCAATTCCATCAAGATGGAATCGTGGAAGAATAATATTGAATAAGAATCATATTCATTGAATAACCTTAGAACTAATTGCCTTTAAATTCATACGTTTGATCGTAGCAAAGATCTTTGAACAATTCAAAGACTTGTAATGAATTTTGAGGATAGAGTTCTCAAAGAACTTTAGATTGAATATAGTTGAACAAGTCAAAAATGTTCAATCTATGTTTCATCAGAACAGATTGAAAGTTCTTGATCATTTCAAGACGTTCAATATGTGTTCTTTTAGAAACACGTAACTAAGTTATGACAATTCATAAACTAAGTTACGAAGTAAAGAAAACTACCTTAAGCAATTACAATTTATTAAACTACATACATCCAATGTATCAGTTAAATAAATCTGGTGGTCTAATGACAATCATTGGTTAAACGAGATCTTAATCACCTTCCTGAATACAATATTCATTAAATGGACAAGGATGTGTGGTGTGATCTGGTATCAAACCATCCTTTACCATACATGGTAAGCATCTAATGCTTAAGTGATTAAACTCATAAAGCACCGTTCTAAATATTTACTTTACCGAATAATTTTTCTTAATGTTTATCACTACGTCAATGACACTACCAGTTATTTTTTAAAATATATACAATAATTGTTTATAAAGAACAAGTAACTATCCAATAGTCGCAAGTTTCGATATCAAATATCAAAAACAATCATTAACTAATATTTCAAATAACTAGACGGGAGATCTAGTATACAATACCTATAGTTGTAGTATTGTGAAAATCGATATTTTCTATACACAACTACATGCATCTCCTTTCTTTAGCTTTACTATTTGCATTCAACTATTCACAACAATTGCAAATAATTGATTAGCAAATTGTGTCAGACACATTGCCTCTATAGGTCATTAAAGCTAAGAAACGTCATTACTAGATAAATAAAATACCTAATGGGGCTTTCTTAATGCCAGTCAAGAATCTCGAGACATGAACTAATTCAAGTCAATTCTTACTGCACAAGAAACTATTATCTCTACATTATTATATCCTAAAAGGGATATCTATCTAGATTATCTATCATGACTTAGAAACCAAGTCATTATCCATCATGATTTTTGAAGAAAATCGGAACAACAGTTCCCGATGGTTTAGACCAATCTAATAATATCTTAGTCTAATAATATCTAGAACCTATTCTAGAATTACTGCAACCAAGAGTCAAGTCAGATGACATATTAAAATATTTGTGCAGTGAATTAAAGGTTTAATTCTATCTAATATAGATTAAGGAAAACAAACAAGCGGCTATTTCCATAATAATACACACTGCCTAAGTTAAGGAATTTTTAAACTTAGCAGTGCCTCCCACTATTTTACGTAATACCGTAATCCCCAACGGGAAAACGAGAATTCAATAATTAAATCAAATTCCATAATGGGAGGTGGACCTCATGAATATATTTCGACTCACAGCAGAGGCACGGTCTCACCTACGTATATTCATAGGTAGACAACTCATTGTCAATCACTCACCAGTGACTCATGGGTTTCAGTCCTGGTCGTTTCTCATTGTCGCTACTAAGGCAAGCCCACAAGGAGACGTACCAAGGTTAAACTCGTCAATGATAAACTCAAGTCACTTGCGTAACCCTGACAGCTAGGGCACGTCCAGGATTCCGCTTTCGCTTGAATTTATCTATTATCTAATATAAATCCGGCATAAATAAATCTCTATCGGCTACACCCTCACAGAAGAGGCACGGTATCGGATGTAGTCATGGAAAAATATTTATAAACCGTATTGATAAGACGGACCAAGAAATAAGTATTCCAAATACTAGTTACTTAGAAACCTTATTAAGCGGGGATATTCCAATAAGTGTCATACACCCTAAATCAAATCATATTAGATTATAACAAGCATGTATAAAGTCAAGAAAACATGATTAAACATTGAATAAAACAAGCTAATCATTTTATGGAGGCCTAGAATCAGACTCGCTCTGAGACCATTTTGTTGGGATTTTAAGGGGGAATATCGGTAACGCAGCGGAAGCGGTGGAAAATCAAATTTTCCGATTTCAAAACTTTTTCTCAGATTAATTATATAAACATATTTATTTAATTATCCAATAATCAATTTATGAAATAAAATTCAATAAATCATATTTAAGTGAATTTACCGAATTACCCTTACACTTGGCATTTTGTCCATTTTAGTTCGAAATTGATCAAATCAATTTTGAATGATTCTAAATCATTTCTAAGATGAACTTAGCATGTTTAAAACATCAAAACACCAAAGGCAACATAAATCCCAAAATTAAGCCATTTGGCCGAATGCTCAAAAGGGGGGGGGGGGGGGTTGTGCATTTTGTGATTTCATGCTTCAAAACACATCAATATGTAATCCAATCAACATGAAACGTTATATGCATCATATACACATCCTTATACACCAACATAAATGAAAAGCCCCAAATTTGGAAGGGTCATGAACCCTAATTTTCTAATTTCTTCAAATTGGACAAATTAGACCAAATTGGTTAAATCAATTACTTTAATCATCATTCTTCCATCCAATCAAAGTCTCAACACAATGAAACAACTCAAGATCAAATCTAGGTCATTTAAGAGTGGGTCAACAACTCTAGATTAGCAACAAGGTTTCCAAAACCATAAAAGAATACTTATAACTACACTAGTCACAAGCTTTCTCCATTATACATGCTCTACACTTTCACCAAACATTTTTCCATCAAAAACACAAAAATAAAGAATAGAAAAACTCAAGAACACACAAGTTGTTTCCCACAACAAGAGGAACAAATTACTCTCTAATGGAAGGTTGGAAATACTTACTATTTTCCAAACTTTCTTGATTTTTCTATCTTTTCTCTCTAGCTTTCTTTGCTTTCCTTTAATGGAGTTTTTGGTTAAAGTGTATTAGGTTAACATTTCAAATGAAATTAAAAACAATATATACTAGCCCAAAGAAGGCCTTGGCCGAAAATGACCATTAGTATATACCAAATTATCAATTTCAATTTCATTCCATTTGAATTTGATCAAGTTGATTAAATATCTAAAAACCACTTTATTAGATATTTATCACTTGGTCAACAAAGGCAACTAAGCCTTAAAAACAAATATCTAAATCTTAAGATATTTATATTTTAATTAATTTAATCATTTAACAATGAAATAAATAAATAATTAATTAAATACAAATTTATTAAATATATGTATTATATTTACATTAAATATTAAATACATATATACATTTATGATATTAGTGAAATATCTCAATTTGACTATTAATTAATGTGTATTTAAATTAATCAAGTATTAAATGTAAATAAACAATAATTAAGGAAAGAACTATCGAGTCCCTAAGCATGTATTTTGTGTTTAACCTTTAAACGACTTTATAAATAATCAATATTATTTATATGTGTTGCTCTAGTGCTCTAAGAGTATATTTCATTATTGAGACTCTCTAGATTCAGGCATATCCATCACGAAATCCAATTTCGTGTCCATAATTTTTCAACCCGTAAATTATGAAGACCCCGGATAAACTAGCTGAATCATACAGGTCGAGGTCATTGCATACGTATAATCCCTCCGTCACAGGTATCCGGATAATCCTAGAGATATAGATGTAAATGTCAATTCTCTTTAGGTATTATCCCGTCGACGTATTTATTAGCAATCTCTTAAATAACATTCGGAACTTACTTCTGAAGTTTACTGTGGCCACAGATTTAATAGACTGCTAATATATATATGGACTACCTATGCTCTGTACACAGAATTGACGGATCCTATCTTGACACACACAGGATATCCTGAGGATCGGTCCACACCCAACGACCAGACGGAGGTCTGATCTAAATAGATCGGTGACGTGACTGCCATCTAAGTATGGAGGATGTCTCATACATCCACAGTGGTATCTCAAGTCGAAGGACCACTATGCTACTCAACCAGAGAAGATTCTTATTGACGTTGTGTACCATCCATTAAGAATCTTCGGTGAGTCGTTCAGTGTTTATCTATTATAAACACCTACACGTCTATACGAGTCTCTCTAGACTCATAGTTCATTGGGGGTAAACCATCGGACCAAGTCTCGATATATGACATGTATTGGTCTTAACAGATTTGACTAACCGACCCGTGTTAGTGAATCTTGACCAGGAACTTTATTTGATAATATACATTTAGCAGTGACACTTCCCAATGTCAATTACAAACTAACTTTGTAATTGTGTACTGCATTATATATTATCGGGCCTTTGTCTAATTTATACATATCACTAACACACATTTAGTTTCCATCTAATGGTAATTAGATCGAATACGTATATAAAAACAAGAGGTGAAACCACTAATTAGTAATCTTATGGAATAAATGGATGTTCCTATTCATGAATCAGACATAAATACGGTCCGGATTGGCGCTCTGAGCACCAATCCCAACACCACTTGCAACCTATGGATTTCACCCTATCAGGTTGGACTACAAGTTCCTAGACCGAGTTGGAGTACATGGACTTCATCTCTAGGTTCATGGCTTTGAGCCATTCCACTTTGTCAAAATCATCCATTGCACTACTGTAGGTCAATTGATCATCTATGTCATTGCTGGACGCGACAACTTGTGCCTTTCAAACCCCTAGTAGTGATCAGGTTGTCGTACAACCCTCCCACTACGTCTAGGTGGTAGATCATTCTGGCTAGGTAGCATCTGACTATCAGATGTTGAAGGTGTTATGTATTTGTCAACTTTCGTTGACGATGGCGTGCTGGTCGAACTAGTAAGTAAATCCTCGAGTAATACCTTACTACGAGGCTTAAACTGCCTCATATAGTCTTCCTCTAGAAACGTAGCATTTGTCGATACAAACACTTTGTTATCATCACGACTGTAGAAGAATCCACCCGTAGTCTCCTTAGGATAGCCTACTAATAGACACACCTGAGAACGTGGTTCCAACTTTGTAGTCTTATTCTTCAGCACATGTGCTGGACACCCCCATATGCGGAAATGTCGTAAACTAGTTTTACGACCATTCGACAACTCTAAGGAAGTCTTAGGAACAGACTTAGATGGAACTACATTAAGGATATGCATTGCAGTTTACAGTGCATATCCCTAGAATGAACTAGGTAGTGAGCTATAAGTAAAATAGATCTCATCATATCTAGTAGGGTTTGATTTCACCTTTCTACATCACCATTTTGTTGTGGTATTCCAGGTGCTGTGAGCTGGGATACTATCTCATGCTCAACTAAGAATTCCTTGAAGTCTCTGTCGGGGTATTCCCCTCCACGATCTGATCCCAGAGTTTTGATTGTCTTACATAATTGGTTCTCAACCTCAGCACGATACTCCTTGAACTTTTCAAAGGTATCTAATTTATGATGCATTAGGTAGACATACCCATATCTTGAATAATCGTCAATGAATGTGACGAAGTATTCATAACCACTTTTACATTCATCGCTCCGCAAATGTCTGAATATATTATCTCAAGTGGTTGATTAGCTCTTATAGCTTTTCGAGTAAAAGGTCTCTTGGTCATTTTACCTTCTAAATAAGATTCACAAACTGGTACAGTCCCGAGCTTTAACTAGTTTAAGGCTCTATTCTTTATCAATCTATTTATCCCGTCAAGGTTGATGTGACCAAGTCTAAGATGCCATAGATATGTGTCATCATGAGAAATCTTTGGCCGTTTAGTTCTAGGTTTCTCAAGATTAAATATTCCAGCATTGAGCAGTGACCTATGTGTTAATGGTCTTAACATATACAAGTTATTTTCTGAGTTTTCTGTGCATATAGTTAATCCATTTCTACCAATAATAACCAAATTGGTATTAAAAGAAACTGAAAAACCATCATCCAAAAGTTTAGAAACAGAAATCAAATTCCTGTGAAAACCAGGAATGAATAACACATTGTTCAAATTTAAATAACTATTATTAATAAAATTTAAACTGGAAACTCCCACTGCTCTTGCTGAAACGACATCCCTTGTCCCGACCCTCATGGTGTAGGCACCTTCAGCAAGGTCCCTCCATGAATCAAGTAGCTGCAAAGATGAACAAACATGGTTAGTGGCTCCAGAATCAACAATCCAAGCGGATTTATCATCCTCCACTAATATAGATTCAATAATGAGTAAATCATATTTACATGTTTCCTTTTTCTCCTTCAGCTCAGCAAGGTATTTAGGACAGTTTCTTTTCCAATGCCCATTCTTGTCGCAGTGGAAACATTTTCCTTTAGGCTTGGTATCTTTGGAGCCTTTCTTGTTCTTCTTTTTCACAGGCTTTCCCTTAGCCTTCCCAACGCTTGTCTTCTTCTTCTTTGCAGATTTAGAAGACTCGGCAACATTTGCCTCTACACTAGACTTACGAGGATCCACAAGCATGGACTCGTAATGGGTGAGCTCATTAAGCAGTTAGGTCAAAGTAAAAGACAACTTGTTCATAAAATAATTACTTTTAAACTGCAGGAAACTTTTCAGAAGAGTTTCCATAATCATGGTCACCTAGCTACGCTCGTCAATACGAGCTCCATGGGTTTCATCAGTGTTGAGATAAGTCATCATCCTTAAGAGGTGCTCTCGAACTGATGTCTCATCCTTCATCCTAGCAGTCATCGCTGAGACCATGGCCTCATGACGTTGACGCTCCGAAGGCTGCCCAAACATGCCATGCAATGACTCCATCATCTGAGATGCTAGAGCCATAGGTTCATACTTTGCAGCAAGAACCTCAGACATCCCTACTAGCAAGTAGCAGCGGGCTTTCTCATTCGCTGTGACCCATTTCTGGTAGGTATCACGCACAGCTTGGCCAACATTTCTGGCTGGCTCGGGAGGACGTTCCTCCGTCAGGATAAACTTTAGGTCTTCACAGACCAGGATAGCGTTCATGTTACTTTTCCACTTGACATAGTTTTCTCCCGTTAATTTATCGTTTGAGAGTATGGCAATCATTGGAGAAACCATGACTGAAAAATAAAATAAACATGCATTTAACATTCATTCATCGTATATTAAAATCATCAAATAATTTTGGCATAAAATTAAACATGATGCATGAACCATGAATAATGAATTAGAAACCTAAAAGAATTACTATGCCACTGAAATCTATCATCCTACAAGTAAGTGCCGTCGTAGGGTAGGTGAAGTACTCGCATGATAGATCGAGACAATCTCATTCAATTTAATATATGTGGGAATAACTCTTATTCCTATATTAAACAACTACCGTTTTATTTGAACAAGGATTTTATTAACAGTTAATTATTCCTTTATGAGTGTAACCCGTCGTTTCGGGATTCTTGGGCTTAACGAATGAGATGTCGCCGTAGGGTAGGTCCCTATCCTCTCGGAAGCCAAACCTAATATTGACCGAAAATGGACACCATCCATAGGGGGACGAAAATAAAGCCGTCTCGAGGCGCCTTTTGAATCTCACGTTTTTGGACTAACAACGGAGATCGCGGGATATACTATCGTATGTCCCTCTCTCACTCACTATTTTAAATATTAAGGTTTCTATCTAAAATATCTTATATTTTATTTTAACTAGTGTGGATAAACTTATGGCGGCTAAATCATAATTATTATTTACACTAATTTTTCATAAGTGAGCTAATCAATTTTAACTATTAAAATTGTGTCACTAATATTTCATTAGTCTCTACTAACAGATATACTCCATTAAACTAATTTAATTAGAGTGGTATAAGTAAGCTATTACATTTTAACTTTTAAAATACTAGACACTTAAAAGTTTAAAATTCATCGAATTCTAAATGGTCAAAATTTTAATTAAACATTTTAATAAATCTTGGTGCGTCATAAAATCCAATGGTAGGTGGAATTATATCCCGAGTGCAGATCACATTTCCGTCCATTCGGAATAGGCTATGGAATTTATTATACACCAATTAAGCCCAATATATAAGAATTCAAATTTTAAACCATTAATCCAACTAATCTAATTAATTGATTTCCATGCATAACATATTCTAATTTAAACATTTTAAATTACATAAAATCATAATTTTATGTCTATAATGATAATGCATCTATGACATGTTATGGCATGAAAAATGCATGAGTGGGCACCCTAAGCTGTATGACATGTTATTCAAACAATTCGAAATAAACATACATACAACATTAAAAATTATTTTGCATTGACCGGGCTCTTATTTTTCCTATACTAATCTAATTAGTCATAAGATTCACCAAGGCATCCCTTGGTCTTCAAATCCCGCTCCAAAGTGATGTTGGCTCCTTTTACGTCTTCGGTGCTCCATATAACAAATATTGAAATTTTACATTGAAAAATAAAATTACAACAAATGCAAACAATGTCCTTAAAACCTTACAACCCAAAAACAAAACAAACTACAAAACAAGAGCCGAAAAAATTTAAGACCAATGCAAAATCCATTCATCACATGAAATAATAAAAACATTCATCATATGAATATCACAATGTGCCCACTCATCTAAACATACATATCATATTTATAACTCATATAAATATATTAAAAATAGAAACTTTAAATGAAAAAATGAAGGTTTAAGAACACTTTTCAACCTCGCTCTTGATGCCAATTGTAGGAAACGTTTTCCTCACGCGGCGGAAGTGATTAGGCACACGGATCGACCTTGAAAATTTTTTCTGCTTTCCCTTCCTTAAATCCGAATGGAACCAGCACATATACTGAAGTTTTGCTTCTGTTTCGGACAAGATCTCAGCCCCGGAATGTGCCCAAAATAGTCCCCGAACAGCCCCCGAACTGCAGTGAAATAATGGACTATTTTGAACCCGTTACACAACCGAACTGCACACAAATCACCCATTGAATTGCGTGAACTGCAAGGGTAATATAGGTCTGATTTTTTCACTCAAAAACAATCCTAACTCAGCCCAAAAAGTCCCCAAGGTGTTTCCCAAAAACCCGAATTAAAACAAAACAAACCGAGCCCCGATTGTAACAAGTGAAGTGTGGTAATGAGGTATTATTATTCCTCAATGTCGTGACTTATAAGGTGAAGGAGAAGATGATTTGTTCGTCACCACAAATTCTCGTTACCAATGGAAAGTAGTGTGGGCTATACACACAAAACAAATCCCTAAACGTTTTAGAGATTTAATCACACTTGATTTTGTTTTTCTTCTTATTATCTTCGAAGGTGTTTTTCAACTTTTGAGAGAATGGAGAAGAAGAATAAGACTAGGGTTGCAAGAGTGAGAGAGGCCAAGAAAAATAATATTTTTCTTTTTATACTTAGGGTTTTAATTTAACAAAATAAAACAAAATCCCAAGATTTCCTACCTTGCAAGTTTCGGCCAAGGGATGGATGTCCATTCAATTTTGTAACATCTATTATTTAATTACCATAATAAAGAGATGATACAAAGATTAAATATGTAATAGCCTTTCAAAAAGTGTAACATCCAAATAAAATATTTAATTATCAAAACAAAAAAAAAATCCTTCCCATTTCTTTATGAAGAAGTCGGCCACAGACATGTAAATGCAATAAAAATTCTGTAACACTAATATTTACTTTCCATAAAAGAAAAGGTGTTACAAAATAAAAGGATTAAATGTCATTTAACAATTTGTAACTTCCAAATTAAAACCAAGGGTTCGAAAACCCAAATTTGAAATTACAAACTTGACCTTGCATTTAATTATATCTAATATAATTAAATAACATGTGTTCAAATATCTTATATTTAATAAAACTATATATTAACATTTAATATAAAGTTTCAAGTGTGACAATTAATATTATTAATCATATTAAAAAAATTCATACCTTTGTGAGTATATAATTGGACTATCCAATTATACTAAATCCGCTATAGTGAATCGAGCTAGCATAGAGACCAAATGGACCTACAGTTCCGAGCTCCAATAAAATATTAATTAAGCTCTTAATTAAATATTCTGAATTATTATCTCTGGGTTATTCCACTAAAAATCCGAAATTGCACTCTCGTTGTCGCAGATGAAATATTAAGCTGAACCAAATCGGTGTCCACCGATATAGTCATTACATACGAATTGACCTTTCATGTGTATCTCGTAATTAGAGCCGAGTCATAATATCCATTTTACCCCTCTAATTATTTTTACTTTAAGTATCATTGATTCTCTAATGAACGATTTATTCACAACTATTATGAATATTAATCTTTCTATTCGTAATAGAAAGACATGAGCGCTTAAATCGTTGAAGTACCGAATCAACCTTTAAGAAAGATACTCATCTACTTCTCGTAAGAATGAGTGAACTCCATGTCTATATAAAATGTTCCCAGCTACAAAACAAACTATGCCCCCAAAGAACGTAGCTCTTGGTCGAGACTGCTACACCAACCTCACCTTTGTAAATCAAAGGACACAGCCTGCCATGCAGGAGTTCGTAGTACACTCAGGATTAAGATCAATCCATATATGACCATCAAGTATATTGAAATGACTTTATTTGCTTAATGGATATTATAAGAATGTCATTTCTATCTGGGTCCAGTCCTATATGATCGCATCATACAAGGTGCATTCATTCTCATCTCTCTACATGGACGATCCGGATCAAGATCGCCATACAAATATAGAATGGACTGCAACTATAGATATACCACAAACAAAGTACCCGCTTTGTTTGTTCTCTTTGGACTATTTACGATTACTAGCTTCAGACTTAAATCCTCTTGTGTATGACACTCATACACTAAGTTTGAAGGTACATACGTAATATAGGGTATTTAATATGATATATAAAGTGCGAAAATTAAACAAACAATTTGATAAATGAATAATGCATCGTTTTTTTTCAAAACACATGAAACCGTTTACATCACATGCAGCTCTAGAGCATACATTCCAACATCAAGAGTGCAATAACGAGATGAATTTATAGATCCTGAAAAAGGGTGAGTAATAATTGTTGGGGTTTTAGTGCAGGCGCAGCGGAAGCTCGCGATTCAGGTGAAATCATAATTTTAAAACTTTTTAAATTACCAAATAAATTATTCAATATCAAATATGAATAATTTATTCATATTTCACCTAAACATATTTATTCGATATCAAATAACGACATAAATAGATAAAGAACATCGCGAAACGTTTTACGAAAATATTTTTCCACAAAATGGCATAAAATGTATTTTTGTCCAAATCGACCAACCAACACACGTAGGGGCTGCCCAGGTCAGCTTCAATAGTGCTTGGGTAGTTCATAGGCTGCCCAAATATTGGCCAATTCACTGTTTGGATAGCAGACACCTGGAAAGCCCGAAACTCACCCGATAATACCGTTTTTCACCTGTTTCACATATTTCAACTCTGAAATAATTTCCGGAAATTGTTCCAATGCCCAAAACACATCCAATATATTTATACAACATACTTTCCATCACCAAAAACTTAGAATTTCCATATCTGATTTTTGTAAGGAAAAAAAAAATCATTTTTCATGCTTTAAATCCAATTTTCTCAATATTAATCCTATCAATATTAACACCAACCAAAGCCACCACCTATGAAGAAGTCAAGAACAATTCTAGGAGTTACAAGAGTGGTCATAACACTCTAAAATGGCAACAAGTCATCAAATGATAAAATTGAATCAATATTACACTTATATCATCCAATCCAACTTCACACATGCATCTAGCCTCCAAATTCATCCTCTAAATCAAAATGCCCAAAAATATAAGAAAGAAAGAAACCTTAGAACTATTCTGTCAAGAATAATAAACAGGTTTTCTAAGTTTAAGATTATTTAAGATTACCTCAAAATGACGAAATTGAATGGCAATAAGTCAACAAATGGCAAAATTAAATCAATATTACACTAATATCATCGAATCCAACTTCACACATGCATCTACCCTCCAAATCAAAAAGCCCCAAAATATAAGAAAGGAAGAAATCGTATAACTATTCTAGATATTCAAGAATAAGAAACAAGCTTTCTAAGTTTAAGATTATTGAAGATTACCTCCAAATTTTTTAATTTCCTTTAACATTTTCTTGAATTTCTTCACTTTCTTCCCTTGTGTCTTCAAGATCATTGTGAGAGCTTTTTATGGAGATGGATTCGATCATGGAGTCTTAAAAATGAAGAAAACAAAACTTTTCAACTTTAAATAGAAGTGTAAATTGACTTAGGGAAGTAAAGAAGGGCAATTTGGTAATCTAATTAAATAATAATAACCTTTAAGTTAACAAATCTAATTTATAAACTTTAAGCTTATTAAAACCATGCCATATGTAACCAATAATAATCAAACATATTGCATAACATTTATGTAATATTGAAATAATTTAATTATCTAGATATGTAACATTTAAACATTTAAACAATTAATTAATGTGATTATTATTATTTATGTATTTTTATTTATATTAAATAAAAAATACATATGTTAATGGAATGTGTCAAAATCTCGTTTGAAAAATAATTAATATGTATCAAATCAAATTTTGTATCAAATATAAATACATATTAATTATCAATTGACAGAAATACCCATAATGCATGTATTTTCGTTTAACCGTTTAAACGACTCGAATTAACTTATTTAATCCAGGGAAGTATTACAAATAATCTATATTATTCATAATGCATTGCCAAGTGCTCAAAGAGTACACTTCATATTATGAGACTCTTTAAGTTTAGGTTTATCCGTCAAGAAATCTAATTTGATTTTCATAATTAACCAACTCGTAAATTATGACGACCACGAATAATCTCGCTAAACTATACAAGTCGAGATCATTACATTCATATAATCTCTCCATCACAGGATATTCATATTACACCTGGGATATAGATAAGAACGTCAAATTCTTATGGTATGATATAGTCGACTTTAAAATTTACGATCTCTAAATAACACTTGGAACTCGCTTATGAAGTTATAACATGGCCATTGATTTACTAGATCACAAACAAGTGTATGAAACCTATGCCCTATACACAAGACAGATGGATTCTATCTTGATACAGATTGGATATCATGAGCATCAGTCCACACTCAAAGAACATGTGGAGGTCTGATCTAAATAGATCGGTGTCGTGACTTCCATCAAAGTGTGGAGGATAACTCATATATCCACTATGGTATCTCAAGTCAAATGACCACTATGCTCGCTCAACTCGAGAAGATTCTTATTGACATTGGTGTACCATCTATTAGAAAATCTTCAATGAGTCATTCAGTGTTTATCAAATAAATACCTACATGTCTATATGAGTCTCCCAAGATGTAACATCCAAGATTTTCGGGACTATTCTAGAAGATTCCCGGACTGACATTATAGTCCGGGAATAGGATGAAAGTGAAGAATAAGAGTTCAAGCGATGTCATATGGGTCAGAATAATATAAAGTGAAGAGTTGTCACACCAGAGGACACGTCGTTTCAAGGAATCAGTTACGCGATATCTATTATGCGCGTAAAGTTTACAGTTTTGGTCATGAAATTAGCAAAACAAACTTCGATCGAGTTGTTTCTTGAACCATTGGACTCGTTTTTCAGAGACAGATAACTTTCGCTTTGAACATTTTTCAAAAATCACGCCAGAAGGGCTTCAAAGTGATTATTTCTGAAATTACCCCTTTAAGTGGGGGCATTTTTGTAATTTATGAAGAGAAGATATTTATATTATTTGTATTATTATTATTATTATTATTATTATTATTATTATTATTATTATTATTATTATTATTATTATTATTATTATTATTTTTATTATTATTAACAGCAAATATAAATAAAAAACGCAAAAAGGGAAAGACAAAACGCAAGGTGAGAGAGAAAGACTCTGGCGTCGTGGATAGCCCTCCGGTGGCCGACGAAGGCGCGCCACAGTAGCATCTTGATCGTCCGGCCACGGTGCATCTCGTGGTGGCTGGCGATCGCTCAGTTGGCAGCAAACGGCGACGTAGGGAGGAGAAAATAGTGGCACACATGGGTTAGTCGGTTTCGGCTCTTCGTTTCGTTTCAAGGCCCGAGCCACCTACCAAATCGAAGCCCTCGATGAGTACTACGAGTATGCGGAGTCAGTTTCACCGAATAATGGCTGGATACACACGAAACGAGGAAGAAAGCCATGGTGAACAGTAAACCCATGATGAACAATAGCTCCGATCGGGATTCTATCGACACCAGCGCATTTGTATAGCCGTTAGGAGTCCGAATATGGTCTCGGAATTTCGGTACGAATTTCCGTTCAAAATTCATTATTTTAAAGTTTATAATTTTATATTCGGATGTTCCCGGTAGTTCCGTAGTTTAGCGAATTAGCATTCAATGATTTTGATTTGATTTAATATGTTAAAACGATAAATGTGGTAGAATCCGGGGAGAAACAGATTACATTTGATCGATCCGATAGAATTAACGAGTTTGCGGTAAAACGAAGTTTCTCGCGTGACTGAGTGCAGATGACCGGAAGCATGAAGACATTATAAATATGTTATTGCGAGGGTAACTAAGTAATTCCGGATAAGTTCGGAGGGTTCAAGACCCTTCTGTGGTGTTTGCGGAAACTTTTCCGCAAGTTTTGCCACAAACGCGTAAAATGAGAATTTGAACCATCTAGTTAGTTCAGAATGTTGGACAGTAATGACCCATAGCGTCACTATTTGTACAGATCATGGTGTTGTTGTAAAAATTAACTATGTGACAAAGGAGATTACTTTCTTATCATTTGTGGTTAGATCACATAGATGTATAAATAATAAGAGGTCCTTATGATTTTTTCCTGGATTGAGAATGATATGAGACATTATCAGTACACGAAGGATAAATCATTAAATATCCATAGTCAGAGTATTATCAAGATTGTGCATCGATAAATATGTAAAAGACTAGTATTACACCTGTGCGCGTTATGAGGGCATAACGACATAGTTCTCATATATTTAGGTATATGATACTCATGCAAGTGTAATAGGAGGTTGTGTTTCACCGATGGTATGGGAAACAGCTTCGCTCTGGATAGACCCCTCGGAATTCCATTGGTAGCATGACTATGTGTCTGTGGAAGTCCGAAATCAGGGTAGGTGTATTTGGTCTTAACCTGAGACTTGCACCGCTAATACTTACGACTATTAATATACTTTGATTTTGGTCGTCCAGGGCTTTAAACGGTTCTGTGTACGCCTCTACTGGGTATATTGAGAATCATAGTGTGTTGGGTGTGATGCAAGACGGAAGTATCACTCCAGTCATAGTGGAGATGATGTCACGAAGGATACAGAACTGGTGCACTTAAATGCTGCAGCTATCGGGATATTATGACTAGGTCATCTATATCCGATTATAGAGAATAGTTACCAGACATCCGACATGTGCTTCGTACGAGGCAGACACAGTTCTAGCCCCAGGCCTAGCACGTGACAGTTCGATACTGGATCGACATACGCAGTACTACGTATACTACCCCTTATACAGATCCTTTATTCCTGTAAGGATATTTCCGGAGAATTGGGTAGGCATGTCGCTTTGCTAGAAGTCAACCTTGTCTTGTAAATCGGTAAAACGTAGTATGAGGTACTTACGTGTTCGGATAGTCCGACGACCGAATTTACTGCCAACATATCTGGGGATCTCATGGGTCGCTTCCTAAAGATTCACCGATGATGTATGACTAGCACTTTAATTAATATGGAATTAATTAGATTAGAGAGAAAATTAATCTGGGATTAATTGCGGAGATATTTTATCTAGGATAAAATATCAATTAAAGAGAGATAACGATTAATTTGGAATTAATCGGTAAATGATATATTCGATATGTGAAACGAATTAGATTTCGACGCGGAATTAAAATTGGATTTTAATTCGGGCGATGAATTAATTTAGAATAAATCGTTAGCGACGTGAATAGTAATTATTCTTGGCATGATTATTTAATTAAATTAGATTTAATTACGACGCAACGGAAAATTCGTTAATTTGGAATTAACGAACCTGAGCCCGAGATTATTTACGAGCGCATTCGCATTTCGAATTCGAGTGCGGCACGCAAGTCATATCAAGTGTCAAATTATTAGTCGCATCAAGCGTCAAATCGCTAATCATTTCAAGCATCAAATCACTTGTCACTTTAAGTGATGTGACTTGACATTGACAACTTGATTGATTGAGTGACTTGACAACATGTCACTTGTGATTGATATGACTTGATGTGAGTTGATGTTAATGGTTGATGGCTTTGAATGTTTGACTTTTTAAAGCAAAATTTTGGTATATGTTTTGAATATCAATTACCAAAATCACATAACACATTTCCAACTCTCTTTCCTCTCTTCTCTCTTCATCATTCACGCCCATGGAGGGCATTTTTTCTCTGATTTTGGCAGTGAACTGCCGTGAATAAAGGAGAAAATGGGAAGCAAAGTGCTTGGTTTTTGTGGTAAAAATCAAGAGAGCTAGCACTCCGAGAGACATGCGAAGGTGATAGGGAAGTTTACCCATGAGCCGGGAATCGTTTGACGAAAGCTTGGAGCTTGGAACTTGGTTCAAAACTGAAATCATGGAGGCAAAAATCTGCTCACTGCCGAATGCATATGAAGGGAGAAGAAAATTTTTGTTGCCTCGTGCGTCGCTCAACCGATCAATGTGAGTATTCCGTAACTTCGTTGATATGTATTCACACATGTTTCATGCTCGTTCAATGATCTTGGGACCTTAGCAAACCCCAACAATGGTATCTATGAGCAAGGTTGAGCATGAAAAGTTTAGGGCTAAAAAGTTGGGTAAAATTGATTTTGAGCATGTATAATGAAATTGGATGATTTAGTATGCTTAAATGTATTTTAATTGATAATTGATTGGATCAATTTGATGAAATTGTGTTTGGAACAAATTTCCCCAAAAATTTTGGTATTGGCCGAATGTAATGCCCTATTTTGTCTTGGTGATTTTTTGATTTTTGATCATTGGATGTGTTGAAAATCATTCGGGATGTTGATTTAATGTCGATTGTGGAATTAATTGGATTGAATTCGAATCAGACATAAAATCCTCTCCTTGCCCGAGACATATAAGCATGTTTGGGTTTGATTTTAATCAAAATATGTTGGACGTGTGATGATGATAATGAGCATTATTAATAAGGCTAATCGACGTTTTAGAAACATTGATTTAAGTAGTTAATTACGTTATACACTTTAGTTTAATTAAATGTGAAATTGGATTTTGAATTTAATTAAATTGGGCCTTAAATCAAATTGGGCTTGTTATGTTTAGGTTTAGGGCAAATGGATTTGATCCAATAGGGCCCAAAACCGCTTCCATAAAGCCCAAATATGACTTAATGGACCTTTAAAGTTTAATTGGGCCTAATGGGCCAATATTGATTTCTGGGCTTATGGGGTAATTCCCGGATTGGATTTTGGTTATTCGATTTGACCCGAGTTGACCAAAAGTCCACGCCTTAAGAAATTAATTAAAATCCCATTGGATTTTAATTGAATTGACGTTGGACGTTAATCGGGCTTTGAGACCCGTAACGATTAAATTTGGAATTTAAGTCGTAAAAGGTTTATTATTAAAGTGTAATTTTTAATTTAGAATTAAATAGGTGGATTAGAATTAAATGCATATTGAATTGGATTTAATTATGTAGTTTAAATTAATTCGAGAATTCGTTCTTTGAGTACTTATTCGCAAAACGAGTTTGACTCGAGCTAAATCAAATCGTTGTTTGAACATTGGATGATCACTAATTATCAGATTAATTAATTTGATTAGATTGATTGATAACATGCTTGTGTGAATACGTGGTTGCGATGCATGAATAATGTATATCGGATGGATATTAGATGGATGGGCAATTTTAGAAATTGTTGTAATAAATTTGATTTATTAAATTGGACCTGCGTGTCCAGCCTTATCACCTCCTTATTCTTTGTATTCTCTTCTCACCTATTCCCCTCAATGTAAATGAGGCTTCTTTAGAAGTGTAGTGTAACGGGTAGAAGTAAATACATGTGCTAGCGGGAGAGAGAATGAGAGAGATGTGATCTAGGATCAATGTGTAAAGTATCCATCCGCATATCATTATTATTTTTCATATGCGCTTTATTATGTGTTTAGAATGCATGTTTAAGGGTGTATGATGATGAGCCCTTAACAAAGATAATAAATTTGTTGCCAATTTGCACTCGAAAAACCCTCACAAAATATTAAGCGTTTTTCCTTCCATTGAGTGATTCTCACTCAAGATCCGAGACTGGCATTGGCTTGTTGGCCAAAGTCAAGGCCTTTGTCCGTCGAGGATGTGTTTGAATCACGAAGGCTTTGTTCCATATTGGTGTCTTGTCCACGTTGTGGTTTGTTGGCCAAAGTCAAGACCACTTCTTGTCCATCGACATTGATTACGAAGCTTTCCATGGTTAATGGGTCGCGCTTAACTGTGATCACTAAGTTTGTTGTGCCAAAGCCAAGGCTTAGTTTATTCATAGGAAAAAGATTAGGCAATATATTGGATATATTGGCATATATAAGATATATGCTTCGGACTTGGATGTCCCCCTACCGGATCTAGGAATTGGATTGGATCTAATTGATCTTAGAGATCTCCCCCTACCGGATCTAGGAATTGGATTCGATCCAATTGATCTTAGAGATCTACCTAATTAATTTTCATACAATTTATTGGCCAAAGTCAAGATTATGTGATATTTAACGGGATCCTAACCCACTAGGAAACACGATTTCCCGAGTACTCGATAGAGGGTTAGAGGCTCGCCGAAAATAGTGGGAGGCAAGAATTTAATTTGCAATATTCATTTAGTTATTTGCCATACTCGCTCAAATAAATATCATTCGCTGTTATAAATTAAATGTTAGTTGGACTAATATTTAAAACGTTGTTTTAATTAACAGTTGGACTGTATTCAAGCTATTAAATTATAGTTGATTTTATAATTGGATTGTAGTAATCAATATAATTGAGTTTAATCTATTAAATTATAGTTGATTAAATAGTTGGACTATTGTAATCATTATAATAAATAGTACCTAAATCGTTGATTAAATAGTTGGACTATTAGAATCAAAATGTAATTGAAAGATTGACATTTAAAACATAATTATAGGGAAAATGTATTTAAATGGCTTAATTTTCAAAATTGGGAATAAATTTCAGGATGGTCCTGGAAAAATAAATAAGTTACTTTGTTTGATAAAATAACATATTATGCCTAAGCTCGGAGTTAAGCAAATAGTCCAGCATAATCTTTGGAAGATTTATATAATGATAACTTTAGTGCTTAATCCATTAAGCTTGTCACAGTAGACTCCTTAATTTATTTGTCAGAACTAAGGGTTAGATCCTTAAAGTATGATATTGAAATTGAAGGATCTTTATAAATCTATACTTAGATTTTAGAAGTACTGAATTGCAATAAATAACTCTTGGAGAGTTTAATGACTATTCTCAAATAGATAAAGTCAAACTTTGCAATTAGGCAAGTAGCGCAAGGCGCACCTTACTTCGATATTCTAGAAGGCCAAGGCTTGGCCAAAGGCTTCTAGAATGTAGAAAAGGGGCAAAGGCAAAATCATTATAATCTTCTGGGAAAATAAAGGACATATCCCAAACTGTCTGCCTAAATTGTGGCAAACAGAATCGCGGAAGCATGAATGCCGTTTGGACAAAGCAGACATGAAGGAATTGAAGAACGAACAAGGCTCTGACTTCAAATATGTTTGTCATAAATAAATTCACCACTAGTATTAAAATTGGATTTTAGATATTTAGTGTGATATAAATATGTACTGATGTTCAGAGTCTGCTTTTAGCAGAATACTGACATCAATTAAGATTAATCAGTGGATTGGAAACGGGATGAAAATCGCTGTTTCAACCGTAGACACCTAAGTTTAGGAACTACCTTCGGGTGCGTACCTAAATTTGGAAACTGTTATAATGTAACTAGTTTAACTAGATACATTATCTCTATGTAAGTGTTTAACCCGCTGCGGGTGAACCTTTATATTCTAGAACACTAAAGTGTTTCATTATATAAAGATGATATTGAGATAAACACATTAGATGTTAATGACAAAATTCATATTTTGAATAGAAATAAATCTCAAATATATAACATGACAAACAGTAGCTCAAACTGATTTGATTAGATGAAACTCTATTGTGGCATTGTTGTCTGGGACAAAATTAAACAAGACTCGTATATCCACACTTTTGAAAAGTGGGTGCTCAGACAGTTTTGATTCCAATCAAATAAAGTCTACGAATCTAGTTTATAGGGCAAAGTGCCTAAAACACTATTTACTTGGTAAAAGTGTAAATACCACCGATCTGTTAGCCCTAGTTCATAGTGAAGCAAGTGGGCCCATGTCTAGCTAGGCTATAGGTGGATATGAATATTTCGTGACCTTTGCGGATGTGGCATCACGTTATGGTTATGTGTCTCTTTTAGAACACAAATCGGAAAATTTTACCGTTTTGACACGAAATAGACAAACATATCAGTTATAGTATTAAGCCGTCATGGTAAGACCGTAATGGAAAATACTTAATCAATAAGTTTCTAGTATACTTGAAAGAGTATAGTATTCTTTCAAATGAGGACTCCTCCCAGAACACGTCATTTTGACGTTGTGTCCAAACAGAGTAACCGAATTTTATTGAACATGATAAGGTTAATCATGAGTCGCTCTAAGCTACCATTTCCTTCAACGAATACGCATTAACAGTGCATAACTTATTTAGAATAAGGTTCCATAATAATCTGTTTGACAGACTTCATATTAGATATGAACAGGAAAGAAACCGGGTTTCTCACTCCTGTAGATTTGGGAATGCTAGGCATATGTTAGGATGATACCAAACTAAAACCCAAATTGGATAAGTGCCAATTGTAGGGTATCCGAGGGATACCAGAGTATAGTACTTGTACATCTCACAAGAGAACAATTAGATTGTTGCTCGCCATATGATTTTCCCAAGAGGAATACCGATACGCAGTGGTAAGTGGGAGGATAGTAAAACTCGATGAAAATCAAAATAATACTATCCAAGGCACCGAATCTTAATGGAACGTAAATAGTTCATCAAGGATGAAACTATTACCAATAATCTTCGAATACACAAGAATCACGTAGTCGGGACCCCATAGAGATGTCTATCTTATTGAGGTATGCCAACTGACTACAAGACATTGTGCCTATAGGTACTATATAAGTCTTCAAGAAAGACATACATAGATGGCAACATACCAACTTATAAAGCTAGGCTTTTAGCGAAAAGGTATCGTTATCAACATTGTGTTGATTACGATTCAACCCTTTAACTGTTGCCATGGTAAATCTATTTGGATAATGCTTGCTAATGCTGCATGTTTCATTTATGAAATATGTCAGCTGAAACAGGAAAATCGCTTTCCTAAAAAGGAAATCTTTGGGAGGATGTTTTCAACATCTTGATGGTTTTTTCGTATCATAACTAGCAAACAAGGTATACAGGTTATTCGATCCATGTTTGGATTGAAGCAAGCATGAGGTCTTGGAATTATCATTTTGATGTAATCATAATGGTGTATGATTTAATTCAAAATGAAAATGATTCTTATGTATATAAGAGGGTTAGTGGGAGTGCACATACAATAATATCCTATAAATAATGATAATATGTCATTTCTTGGAAATGATATTCCCATAAAATAATCGGTGAAAGCTTGGCTTTCGAGAATAATTCTCCATGGAATTCTTGGGAGAAACAACCTTTATTCTAGGAATAAAGATCTATTGGGATAGATTTAAAGTTATTATCACTCTCCGAGAACTAGTACATTGAAAAATATACGCGACATGGTGTCTCATATGCTTTGAGCATATGGATTCACAAACAGGCCAATCCAAGTGACAGTCACTGGATTGATGTTTAGAACATTCGTTAGTATCTTAGAGAACTAAAGATGCTGTCTAAACTATGGGGAAAGAGAACTTGAAGTGACTGGGATCACTGCTGCAAGTTTCCTAACCGATAAAAATGACTATAAGTCACAAACGGTACTATACAGTTTGAATAACGGTACAGTGAGCTGGAAATCTTCCAAGCAAGATGTTGTTACCGAATAAACAATAAATGTGGGTTATTGCTGCAACTGAGGTAGCAATAAAAGCAATCTGGGTCAATAACAAATCTAATTAGATTTGATACAGTTCTGTTAGCATCTGAGCTAGGCGTCAACGAAGGCTAAAGAAATTAATGGTCTCATCAAAGATCCAGATACATGCTTTGACTATTCATCTGATTCATTCGGATCATACATCATGGTGATATGATGATCGTATAAATCACATCAGATGATAATCATGCAAATCCGCTGACGAAAGCCTTTCCTCAGTAGTTTGGGCCAACCTTACATAGTTTGGGTGTAAGACACTCGAGTGACTGGCTATAGGCCAAGTGGGAGATTGTTGGACAGTAATGACCCATAGCGTCACTATTTGTACAGATCATGGTGTTGTTGTACAAATAAACTATGTGACAAAGGAGATTGCTCTCTTATCATTTGTGGTTAGATCACATAGATGTATAAATGATAGGAGGTCCTTATGATTTGTTCCTGGATTGAGAATGATATGAGACAGTATCAGTCCACGAATGATAAATCATTAAATATCCCTAGTCAGAGTATTATTGAGATTGGACATCGATAAATACGTAAAAGACTAGTATTACACTTGTGTGCGTTATGAGGGCATAACGACATAGTTCTCATATTTTGGGTATATGATACTCATTAAAGAGTAATAGGACGTTGTGTTTCACCGATGGTACGGGAAACAGCTTCGCTCTGGATTGACCACTCGGAATTCCATTAGTAGTATGACTATGTGTTTATGGAAGTCCGAAATCAGGGTAGGTGATTTGGTCTTAACCTGAAACTTGCACCGCTAATACTTATGACTATTAATATACTTTAGTTTTGGTCGTCTAGGTCTTTAACCGGTTCTGTGTACGACTCTGTTGGGTATATTGAGAATCATTTTGTGTTGTGGTGTGATGTCAAGACGGAAGTATCACTCCAGTCATAGTGGAGATGATGTCACGTAGGATACGGAACTGGTGCTCTTAAATGCTACAGCTATCGGGATATTATGACTAGGTCATCTATATCCGATTATAGAGACTAGTTACCAGACATCTGACATGTGCTTCGTACGGGGCAAACACAGTTCCAGCCCCAGGCCTAGCACGTGACAGTCTGATACTGGATCAACATACGCAATACTACGTATACTACGTCTGATACAGATCCTTTATTCCTGTAAGGATATTTCCGGAGACTTGGGTAGGCATGGCACTTTACTTGAAGCCAACATTGTCTTGGAAATCGGTAAAACGTAGTACGAGGTACTTACGTGTTCGGATAGTCCGACGACCGAATTTACTGGCAACATATCCGGGGATCTCATGGGTCACTTCCCAAAGATTCACCGATGACGTATGACTCGCACTTTAATTAATCTGGGATTAATTAGATGTGAGAGAAAATTAATCTGGGATTAATTACAGAGATATTTTATCTAGGATAAAATTTCAATTAAAGAGAGATAATGATTAATTTGGAATTAATCGGTAAATGATATATTCGATATATTAAACGAAATTAGATTTCGACATGGAATTAAAATTGGATTTTAATTCGGGCGAATGATTAATTTAGAATTAAATCGTTAGCGACGTAATAGTAATTATGCTTGGCATGATATTTAATTAAATTTGTTAATTTGGAATTAACGAACCCGAGCCCGAGATTATTTACGAGCGCATTCGCATTTCGAAATCGAGTGCGGCACGCAAGTCAAATCATTAGTCGCATCAAGCGTCAAATCGCTAATCGTTTCAAGCGTCAAATCACTTGTCACTTTGAGTGATGTGACTTGACAACTTAATTGATTAAGTGACTTGACAACATGTCACTTGTGATTGATATGACTTGATGTGAGTTGATGTTAGTGGTTGATGGCTTTGAATTTTTGACTTTTTAAAGCCAAAATTTTGGTATATGTTTTGAATATCAATTACCAAAATCACATAACAAATTTCCAACTCTCTCTCCTCTCTTCTCTCGTCATCATTCACGCCCATGGAGGGCAATTTTTCTCTGATTTTGGCAGTAAACTGCCGTGAATAGTGGAGAAAATGGGAAACAAAGTTCTTGGTTTTTGTGGCAAAAATCAAGAGAGCTAGCACTCCGAGAAAAATACGAAGGTGATAGGGAAGTTTACCTATGAGCCGAGAATCATTTGACGAAAGCTTGCAGCTTGGAACTTGGCTCAAAACTGAAATCATGGAGGCAAAAATCTGCTCACTGCCGAATGCATATGGAGGGAGAAGAAAATTTTTGTTGCCTCGTGCGTCGCTCAACCGATCGATGTGAGTATTCCGCAACTTCGTTGATATGTATTCACACATGTTTCATGCTTGTTTAATGATATTGGGACCTTAGCAAACCCCAACACAGAATAGTATAGAAAGGTATATTAGAGTAATGAAGCTTAAACCGTAGTATCAGAGAGGTTTCTTGTATTTCGGAAAGGTCCGGAAGTTTTTATAGATGAGTTGAAAGTTTCACAAATAGCGGTTCTGACCTTGTGTTATTATTGTTTTGACAGATCAGACCAATATTACAAGTGATCGCCTAGCCAGGTAAGTGACATATGCTGTGAGTACTTGATAGATTTAACAATGTTCGAAACTAGTAATATAATAAAGTTGTATATAGTTATATGCATGAAACCTGTATTTATATAAAGATGAATGTAGGACAAAGAGGTAGGTGTATTAATACACACATATAGATAAGAACAAGCAAAAGATAAGCATGAGCATATAAAGTAAAAAGATACATATATAGGTTTAACCAACATATATATATAGATAGAGCACATGTATAATGTCATGTTTATGTTAGACGGAAATGTTATTATGTATAAGTATATAGAAGCATCAGATATGTGTGTAAACACAAAACAAGAAGAGTATATATATATATATATATATATATATATATATATATATCTGTATATAAGTAGAAAGACTTCAGTAAGCTTTAGATTGAAAGTATAAGAGTGGCAAAGTATAAGCGTATACATGATAAGGGAGCAAGTGTTTATGAATAATTTATATATTTGAGACTTGGGTTTGGGGGTTGTAGAAGCTACACCCTAGGGTATTGGATTTAAGCATAAAAGAAATATAATTCATTAGGAAGTAAATGGTTATGTACAGATCCACGTAGAAGAATACAAAAGCAAGAACATTAATGTACACGCAGATAAGTAAAAATATGTAAACTGTATGAGGTAATAAGTAAGTTTGTATATAGTAAGTGTGCGTGTGTATTAGTTTGAGAATGAATTCAGTATACTAATGTAGATCGATACAATTTCGATAGCATGTATGTAATGAGTTTAAGCTTGATAGATAAGTAAATAGAATATAAATATAAGATTTATGTATGCTTAGAGAGGTGTATGTATATGAATAACTTCAGTGTACTATGGACATACATGACTTAATACATGTTCATTGATGATAGTATAAGAAATGCATACGCATACCTATATGTTATGATTTTCAGAAGTCAAGTTGAAGCTAAGAATGTTTTGGAGTTTCAAAGTATTACAAAGAAAATTTTTTAAATGGTTTGAAAGAGATGTTCCTTATAGTTCGAGATCTGATTTAAGTTTTTAAAAGTTTATTCGCAGTTTTATGTTTTTCGAGGCATAGGGTAAAAACTCACCCTAGTATGTAACTATTACAGAGATATAATTGGAATTGACGGATTCAGAGACATATGCACATGTGGAGAGTCAGGATGACGGCTTAGGTTCCTGTACCTGTACTCTAGTGGTGGTTATGTCCAGTTGATTCGTTTTCCTGGACGTGGGGCTCTACGTTTAGTCGAGTCGTTTTCCTGGGCGTAGGTCACCACCAATTTCAGAGATGCCCAGTTGAGTCGTTTTCCTGGGCATAAAGCACACCCAGTTGAGTCGTTTACTTGGGTGTAGAGAGATGTCCAGTTGAGTCGGTTTCCTGGACGTAGAGCAGTTTTAAGTTTTCAGTTTTCAGTTTTCAGATACAGTTTACAGTTTTGAAATACAGTTTTTAGTTTTCAGTTACAGTTTTCAGAAAGAGCTTTTCCAGAAAGAAAAAGTAAAATAAAGTTTTCAGCAAGGGGTTCTTCATAAAGTATTTTCTATAGACACAGTATGTTAAGTGTGGTAAAATTTACAAGTTATGCATATACATCATGTGTTCAATAATCTCATCTGAGATGCATATAGTTGATACTATGCATGATAGCATTAGTATATTCATATGTGAGTGTTTAAGAAAAAGTTTTAAAGCAATAGTTCATATAAGTATAGCATACTAGGGTATGTGAAAACTTTTAGTCACGCATATAAAACATATATTCCAGGTATCACTTGAAGGGCATGTAGCCGCAGTTAACACATATAAGTATGTTTACATTTGATCTGCATATATGATTAGCACGTGTGTGTGGTAAGTGTACATTGAAGATCCAATTTGTGTAGCATTGGTGCATGATGAATTGATAATGTATTAATTGTTTGAGATGGAAAGAATGTTTAATAATATCTGATTTGATGATATTTCAAAAATAAAGAAAGGATGAATGTTATGATGATTACCTGAACTAGATAAGTAAAGAGTTTATAAGAAGATAGGAAAAATCAGAGTAGCATAGCAGAAATGTGTTGAGTTTTAACTTAATAGATACTTGAATCATATTAGTAACGAGAATAGAGAGTATGAAGAATTTGGTATAGTACATCAATAGCATGATGGGACTACTTATGTTGGTGATTAGGAATTTGAATATATATATGTGTATTATAGATGTATGATAGCGTAAATATCAAACATGGGTTGGCAGGTAGTGGTTAGTTGAAGGTACAGTAACAAAGTGACAGGTTTGTGAAATGAACAAGTAATAGCTAATTAAACTTTATAAGTATTTTTGCACGATTACTTACTGAGTTTTAAGAGTCACATCTCAACAACTTGTAGTTTTGCAGGTCAGTAGGTGTCATATAGAACCAGCAGAAGTTCAGTGAAGACTTTGAAGACAGTGGATCACCCCAATTGCAGTCAAGAGAGTTTTGAGTCCTGGGTCGAGTTATTGGTCCTCACGACCCTTGTACATGTTCTTGTATTGGTTTCTCATATATAAAGGTTATAATAGTATAGTTTTACTTTCGAGTTCTGGCCGGAGGCCAAGTATTTATATTTTGATCATTGAGTTCAGGCCTGAGGCCTTGATAATGTTTGCATGTGTGTTGAGTTGCATAAGCAAGTTGTCTCATGGTGCTGGCTATAAGCCAGGTTGCATGATGTTCTGCATATAGCATGCCAAAATTTTGTTAGAATCAGAGGCTTATGGAGATGGGTTTTCCTGTCTCCTGCCGGTAGCATCCTGGCCTAGGCGGGATGTTATAAAGTTGGTATCAGAGCATGGTTTAAGAGTCAGATTCTGTAGCATGGTCTAGAAGTCAGTGACTACAATTGTGGGGATCCAGCTGTCGGAGATTATCTTCAGTTTGGTAAAGATCACGTAGGTCTTTGTATGTATCTTCTATGATTGTTTGATATGAATTGATTCGATTATTCAGTTCTTTGTTTGCTTGAATATGAGTCCATGGGTGACTCATTTGTTGTGCATGGTTTAGCTATCTCCGTATGAGAGGAAATTAGATTAAGTTAGTACTTTTACGCCATTTTTAATCAGAGAATTAGTAAGAATGAGATATTACCAGTAGAGGGCCCTTGTGAGGCCAGATGACTCGAGATTAGAACCAGAATAGGACAGCTAGAGATAAGAATCAGATCAGTACAGCCAGAGTTGAGAATCAGACCAGTATAGTCATATTAAAGTAGTAGATGAGCCGTTATGGGTCATAGCTTATAGATAGTGATTAGTTAGCAGTTGAGACAGAGAAGTTATATAAGTGAAATATAGAGAGAGATAGTTCCACACATTCGACCAGGTTTGAATCATCAGTTATAAGGGCGAAGAAATTTCGAAGACGAAATTTTTATAAGGAGGGGTGAATGTAACATCCCAGATTTTCGGGACTGTTCTAAAAGATTCCCGGACAGATGTTATAGTCTCGCGAACAGGATGAAAGTGAAGAATAAGAGTTCAAGCGATGTCATATGGGTCGGAATAATATAAAGTGAAGAGTTGTCGCACCAGAGGACACGTCATTTCAACGAATCAGTTACGTGATATCTATTATACGTGTAAAGTTTACAGTTTTGGTCACCAAATTAGGAAACAAACTCCGATCGAGTTGGTTCTTGAACCATCGGACTCGTTTTTCGGAGACGGATAACGTTTGCGTTGAACATTTTTCGAAAATCGCGCCAGAAGGGCTTCAAAAGTGATGAATTATGAAATTACCCCTTTAAGTGGGGGCATTTTTATAATTTATGAAGGGAAGATATTTGTATTATTATTATTATTATTATTAACAGCAAATACAAAAAAAAAATGCAAAAAGGGAAAGACAAAACGCAAAGTGAGAGAGAGAAAGAATCCGGCGTCGTGGATGGCCCTCCAGTGGCCGACGGCGGCGTGCGACGGAAGCATCTTGATTGTCCGACAACTGAGCATCTCGTGGTGGCTGGCGATCGCTCAGTTGGCAGTAGACGGCGGCGTAGGGAGGAGAAAACAGTGGCACACGTAGGTTAGTCAGTTTCGGCTCGTCGGTTCGTTTCAAAGCCCGATCCACCTACCAAATCGAAGCCCTCGACGAGTACTACGAGTATGCGGAGTCGGTTTCACCGAACAGTGGCCGGTTGCGCGTGAAACGAGAAAGAAGCCATGGTGAAAAGTAAACCCACGATGAACAACAGCTCAGATCAGGATTCCGTCGACACCAGCGCGTTCGTATGGCCGTTGGGAGTCCAAATATAGTCTCGAGATTTCGGTACGACTTTTCATTCAGAATTCTTTATTTTAAAGTTTACAGTTTTATATTCGGATATTTTCGGTAGTTCCGTAGTTTAGCGAATTAGCATGAAATGATTTGTATTTTATTTAATATGTTAAAATGATAAATGAGGTAGAATCCGGGGAGAAATGAATTAGATTTGATCGATCCGGTATTATTAGCGAGTTTCCGGTAAAACGAAGTTTCTTGCGTGACTGAGTGCAGATGACCGTAAGCATGGAGACGTTATAAATATGTTATTGCGAGGGTAACTAAGTAATTTCGGATATGTTCGGAGGGTTCGAGCCATTCCGTAGAGTTTACGGAAACTTTTCTGCAAGTTTTACCGTAAACGCGTAAAATGAGAATTTGAATCATCTAGTTCGTTCAGAATAGTATAGAAAGGTATATTAGAGTAATGAAGCTTGAACCATAGTATCAGGGAGGTTTCATGTATTCCGGAAAGGTCCGGAAGTTTTTATCGATGAGTTGAAAGTTCCACAGATAGCGGTTATGACCCTATGTTATTATTGTTTTGACAGATCAGACCAAGATTACGAGTGATCGTCTAGCTAGGTAAGTAACTCATGCTGTGAGTACTTGATAGATTTAAAAATGTTCGAAACTAGTAATATAATAAAGTTGTATATAGTTATATGCATGAAACCTGTATTTATATAAAGATGAATGTAGGACAAAGAGGCAGGTGTATTAATATACACATATAGATAAGAACAAGCAAAAGATAAGCATTAGCATATAAAGTAAAGAGATATATATATAGGTATAACCAGCATATATATATAGATATAGCACATGTATAATGTCATATTTATGTTAGACGGAAATGTTATTATGTATAAGTATATAGAAGCATCAGATATGTGTGTAAACACAAAACAAGAAGAGTATATATATATATCCTATAATGTTCTAGGACCTAACTTTTGTCTGAAACAGTGAAATTTTTATACTGGAAACAGCTAAGCCAGCTTTTCTAGTGGCAAAATAAAAAGTCTCTAAATGCTTGAAATGTTGATCAGTGTGTGTGTGTGTGTGTGTATATATATATATATCCTATAATGTCCTAGGAACCTGACTTTTGTCTGAAACAGTGAAATTTTTGTACTGGAAACAGCTAAGCCAGCCTTTCTAGTGGCAAAATAAAAAGTCTTTAAATGCTTGAAATGTTGATCAATGTCTTTTGAAAAGACCAAAACATCATCAATATAAACTATACAAAATTCTGAGTAAGGATTATAGATCTCATTCATAATCCTTTGAAACTCAGAAGGTGCATTCTTTAAACCAAATGACATAACGGTCCATTCATATTGTCCAAATGGAACTGTAAAGGCAGTTTTATAACGGTCTTTTGAATGAATTTGAATTTGCCAAAAACCAGACTTCATGTCAAATTTTGAGAATATGAATGCAGAGTGAAGTTCTTGGAGCAAATCCTTTTTGTTAGGTATGACATACCTAATCCATTTTAGGGCTTTGTTTAAAGGTTTGTAATTGATAACAAGTCTTGGTGTTCCCCTTTATATTTCAGAATTTTTGTTGATGTAGAAAGCAGCGCAAGACCAAGGAGACCTTGACTTTACAATTAAACCTTTAGATTCTAAATCTTTGATTTCATTTCAACAATGTTGTTCTAGGTCCATATTCATTTGGATAGGTCTAGCTTTTGTAGGAATTTGTTTTTCATCAAACCTACGAGATAAGAATGCTGAGTTACTACATAATTTAAGATGCCCATTCATGGTTATTTTTCTTCAATTCAAAAATAACCGTAGAAAGCCTTCCAAACTGGTTCCAACATTGGTGGAATTATTTTGGGCCAAACCCAGATATTCTTACCACTAATGCAAAGGCATGCTTAAACCTTTTCAAAGCCCATTATATCCCTTCGAATTCAGAGAAAAGATTCCCCCATTTCCTCTGTTTCTGTACAAACTTTTTCTTACCTTGGGTCTGGATGTGGAGTCTTCAATTCCACACTCAAGAAACCCAATTGCTCATTCAAAGAACCTTTAAAGTAAAATGGTGGTCAAAATTTGATGAAGAGTCCAAGCTGTCCTAACATATGGTCCAGCAATGGCTCTGTGCTAAAGGCCATCTCAAGCCCAACATTGAAGACATAAAGACCCAAAGCACATTCCTCTCCCAAAAGTCAAAGGCCCAGTCTCTCTTAGCCAGTGCCAAAACTGAAGATGAATACTTCAAAGTCATGCATCAGCTCCTCGCTTCTAGGCCAACATCCTCGGCTACCAGCTCATCAAGTGATGGTGGGGAGCCTCAGCCCTTTATTTATCTTGGAGATGATAACGAAGATGACTGCTTCGGAATTCTCTCATCAATAAAGCATTAAAAAAAAGTAAAAGAAAAGTTTTGGTTTTTCGTTCCCTTCACTCACTATTCTCTTCACGAGAAAAATGTTGTGGGATAAAGAAGTATCAAATTGGATTCCTTTCACTCACTATTCTCATCACGAGAAAAAAGCTGTGGAATCCAATTCAATCGAAGGCATGCCAAAGTCATAAAGAAAAAGCATCCAAAGCTCGGGAAAAGAATCTAGTGGGACCACGAGCATCTTACTATTTAAGCAAGTCATGACAAAGCCATGTGAAGAAAAGCAAAAGCATCCAAAGCTCGGTAAAATTTAAGCAACTTATGACAAAGCCATGAAATTTAAGCAACTTATGACAAAGCCATGTGAAGAAAACAAAAGCATCCAAAGCTCGGGAAAAGAATCCAGCGGGACCACAAGCATCGTACTATTTGAGCATCTTACTATTTGTAATAATAAAGAAAGATGCATGATTGAGGGGAGATGGTTGTTGGATGTTGGGTATATAGTTCCCATTTACCCTTCAGTTGAGGGCATCCGTTTTTCTCCCAATAGATTGATTTACTCTAAATTTCTAAAAACTTTCTTCTACTACTAGTTTAAAAGGTTCTTTCTAAAGAAATAAAATGTAAGCATTCGTTTTATAATAAAAAGTTGTCTATTTTCTGTAATTTAAAATTGCATGTTTACAGACTGATAAACCATATCAGATCTGCTATTAAAACTATTACGAATCCTCTGAGGCATAGAGACCGGATCTCTCCCCTCAGTTGTAATTCTCTTCTCCCCCCTCATTCAGAGCACCATTTCTGGGATCCATATCTGGTACTGTGTTTGTTTAGAAAGCCAACCTTATTGAATTCTTAAACATTAGTAGCAATATCTTCGATCAGTTGTCCCATTGGTATCTGTTGTCCCGTTGTCCCATTGGTATGGATTCTATCCATTCATTTACCTGTTCTTGCGAAGTGATGGCTTTGGATGATGATTCTTCTTCTTCTTGGATTGTGTCAACCCAAGACTTTACAGGAATACCAGAGGCTAACTTTGGTATGGGTGGAGGGGATTGAGATTCTTTGTAGGTGCTTTGGACATAGGGTTCTTTAAGGATGGCTTTGCCTGTGTCTTTTCTTTTGGGCGCCATTATATGTTTTGAAGAAATTCTCTGGTCAGAAAATCTGGAACAAAATTTTTATCTCCTTTTATAAATTTGATTTCAAAATCAAAAATACTTAATATTGCTTGCCATCGTGCAAAAATTTATTTAGATACAATGTTTTGAACATCATTTTCTAAAACATATTTTGCAGCTTTACAATCAATTCTTAGTAAAAAATTTTGATTTAACAGATCACTTTGGAATTTAGATATGCATAGAACAATGGATAAAATTTCTTTTTTAATAGTAGAATAATTTTTCTTACAATCATTCCAATGTGCAGAAAAATATTGTACTATTTGTTCTTTATTATTCTCAACCTGTTTTAGAATACCACCATATCCTAAGTCAGATGCATCAGTTTCAATAATCTTTGGTAAACTAGGGTTAGCTAAATACAAGCAGGGAATTTCTTTAATTGTATCTTTTATTAATCTAACGGCTTTTGTTTGTTCATCAGTCCAAGGAACATGAATTTTCTTTAATCTATTATATAAGGGTTTTGCAATCCTATTGATATTAGAACAGAAATCCATGACATAATTCAAACTTCCGAGAAATCTCTGAAGTTGAGTTTTATCAAGAATTTTATCAGGGAATTTATCTGCAAAAGCAAGAGATCTTTCTATAGGTGTAATCGTTCCTTTGGAAATATAATGTCCTATGAACATAACTTTTGTCTGAAACAGTGAAATTTTTGTACTGGAAACAGCTAAGCCAGCTTTTCTAGTGGCAAAATAAAAAGTCTTTAAATGCTTGAAATATTGATCAATGTCTTTTGAAAAGACCAAAACATCATCAATATAAACTATACAAAATTCTGAGTAAGGATTATAGATCTCATTCATAATCCTTTGAAACTCAGAAGGTGCATTCTTTAAAACAAATGGCATAACGGTCCATTCATATTGTCCAAATGGAACAGTAAAGGCGGGGTTTTATAATGGTCTTTTGGATGAATTTGAATTTGCCAAAAACCAGAGTTCATGTCAAATTTTGAGAATATGAATGCAGAGTGAAATTTTTGGAGCAAATCCTTTTTGTTAGGTATGGGATACCTAATCCATTTTAGGGCTTTGTTTAAAGGTTTGTAATTGATAACAAGTCTTGGTGTTCCCCTTTCTATTTCAAAATTGTTGTTGACGTAGAAAGCAGCGCAAGACCAAGGAGACCTTGACTTTACAATTAAACATTTAGATTCTAAATCTTTGATTTCATTTCTACAATGTTGTTCTAGGTCCATATTCATTTGGATAGGTCTAGCTTTTGTAGGAATTTGTTTTTCATCAAAGGAGGATTCTTAAGGAAGATCGATCAAATGTTGCTTTCTATTCCAAAAAGCAGAAGGTAGATCAACACAAATTTCTTTATCAATTAAGACTTTGAAATCATGAATCTTCTTTTTATAAAATCAGTTTGTAGTTGTTTTTCAAGTCTTTCTATATTTAAATATTTTTTATAAATAGAGTAAGTCATTTTGCTTTTTCTTTAATAAAACACTAACTTGGTTCTGGTAAACAGAACAAGCTTTTACAATATTTAAATTCCTTGTTTTGGGTTTTTTCAATAAAGGAAAACTTTAATTTTTTATTTTTTTCTTTAAAAGTTATACCATCACAGTCAACGGTATATGGAGTAATGAGGTTTATGAAAGGAGTTCCAAGAATAACAGCATGGTGTATGTCATTTGTTAAAAGAAAGGAAGTCCTGAACTCAAAACCGTCATTTGGGATTGAAGCATCAACTTTAGAGGAAATCTTTAATTTTGAATTGTTCGAGGCAGAAAGTCTTTCATGAGTTTTTTTATGAAATCTGTTTGGAATAATAATTTCTTTTATGCAATTTAAATCAGCACCTGTGTCAAACAAGGCTACGGTGCCAATTTGAAAATCATTTGAGAGAATTAAAGTAATCCAAATCAAAAATTTTCTTGTTGTAACTTGCTTTAAGACAAAAAGAAAATCATTTGGAAGAGATTCAATATTATCCAGATTTTGATTTTCAGGCTCATCATTTTCAGAATCTGCATCCTTTTATGAGTTTCCTTCCAATTGACTTTTAAGAAGAAGTTGGATGGTTTCAGAATCATTTTTCTGTTGTTCTTTCAAATTCTTTATTTCAAATTTAATTTCTTGAATTTCCTTTTGAACATCTTGAAAACTGGATGTGTCTTTTTTATTTTTCTTTTTACTGAGGATCTCAGTAAGATCATAGGTATTCTTTTTTAAAACAGGGGTTTTAGGAGACTCACTTTGGTCAAAAGTTTTTAGAAGTTTATCAAGATATTCCTTTTGTAAATCAAGGTTTGCAATATATTTTACAAGTTCAAGAAAAGTTTCTTGTTCTTTAGTCAAAACATTAATTTTCTTCAAATAAGATTATGTGCTAGAATCACTATCGCTTTGATCTGAATCAACTAACTCATCAACCTGTAATGGTTCAGAATCTCCTGTCACGGAAAGCTCAGACTCAGAAGAGTCAATAAGCAGCTCTGTTATTTTGGAAAGAACTTCTTCATCAAGTTCTAGCTCATGATGTTTTTTGTTCATCCTACAATATTTTGCAGTATGTCATTTCTTTTCGCATTTATAACAGGTAGATTCTTTATAGTTGAAAGAGGCTCTAGGCTTGGAAGTTTGAGTTCTTTTATTGGGCTTTTTATAAGGCTTTGAAGGTTTCTTATAAAAATTTTCTTTGGGGCTTGGAAAAGACCTTTTAAACTTCTTGGAATTGTAATTTTTTTCTGTAGTTGTAAGTCTCGTCTAGGAGAGGTTTCCGCTTACGGCAGTAAAACCATACCTGTAGACATTCACATAGGTTTTAATTTAAAAATTATTGTATTTCATGGATTCTCTATTCTGTAGAACTTCCTCTTTCTCTAGTTATTCATCTGAAAAGACTAATGTTTCTATGAATATAGTGAACTCCGAAGAATTCATAATTGAAGATTTTGATAAAGCTATTGACTGCTGGAAATTGCCAAAGATTTCTAAAGATATGATTTATAAAACCAAAAAGCTTGATTTTCTAAAAACAGATTATATTATAAAGACCGAAGAACGTGATATTACTCTTACAAAACAATTTGAAACAATTAAATTATTTTCAGAAAATGCTTTAAAATATTTAAGAGATAAGAAATTTAATTATGTGCATGTTGGTTTGATCCAAGTCGGAATAAATCCCCTTACTAAAGAAGGCTTAGATACTTCTATCTTAGCAGTTTTAAGAGATGTCAGATTCATCTCTTTTGATGATTCTTTACTTAGTAGTATCGAATCAAGTCTCTGTAAAGGTCCTATTTCTTTTGACTGTTATCCAAACATCACAGTCTCCTTGAAAGACAAAAATATTCTCAAAAGCATGATTCTTCAAATCAAAACCCACAATTACCATATGATTGAAGGATCAATTCCTGTTGCCTTGATCTATAAAATCTCTTATAAAGCTATGCATTCTGCGTTTAATACGCAACATAAACTCCAATAAAAAAAAGATGAAACTATTCTCTTACAGACTGATCTATCCAAATCAAATACTGTTATTCCTAGACCTATCCAATGGAAAGATATCAATCTTCATGAGGAATGGATTCTGGAAGGAGCCACTGAACCAGTAATTTCAAAACAACTTGAGCTAAATTCAGAGTTGCAAAAAGTGACTCAATATTCTGATGGAAGAGTCAGATTATCTTTCAAAAGAAGTACTTCATCTAGGTTCTGTGATAGAGAATCTGTTTCTAGTATTCCCTCTTTAGAAAGAAAATTCTCTAAAGTCCCGTCCGTCATAAACCTGCCATACAAAGATCAACCTAGATTCTCCACTTCAGATATCCCTATTTCTTCCATTCGTTTTGTTGACTATACTACTAGTCTCCCACACCCAATTTATACTAGAAGTCAACATGAACAAAGCAAATAGGAGATTCTCCCCCAACATCTCCAACATTTTCTGCTGTTACAGAAAATGTCATAAATATCCTACAAAAGGATTTCGAATTAGATAAAGCCTCTCTGGACCAAGATTTTTATTCCAATTTGAACAAAGAAAAAAGACTTTGGTGTTTTTAAACACTTTTTAGACCAAAGAAAACAAATTCAAAAAAATTACTATGAGTTTATAAACTTGCATAAAGCCCACATCACATTTTTTGATTGGTTTGAAATGTATACATCCGAAAACAACATTTCTTATCATGAATCTTTCTTTTTATAAAATCAGTTTGTAGTTGTTTTTCAAGTCTTTATATATTTAAATCTTTTTATAAATAGAGTAAGTCGTTTTGTTTTTTCTTTAATAAAACACTAACTTGGTTCTGGAAAACAGAACAAGCTTTTACAATATTTAAATTCCTTATTTTGGGTTTTTCAATAAAGGAAGACTTTAATTTTTGTTCTTTAGTCAAAACATTAATTTTCTTCGAATAAGATTTTGTGCGAGAATCACTATCGCTGTGATCTGAATCAACTAACTCATCAACCTGTAATGGTTCAGAATCTCCTGTCACGGAAAGCTCAGACTCAGAAGAGTCAATAAGCAGCTCTGTTATTTTGGAAAGAACTTCTTCATCGAGTTCTAGCTCATGAAGTTTTTTGTTCATCCTATAATATTTTGCAGTATGTCCTTTCTTTCCACATTTATAACAGGTAGCTTCTTTATAGTTGAAAGAGGCTCTAGGCTTAGTGCAGTAAAATTGGAGTTCTAGATATAGACCACTCTTCCTATATATATATATAAGTAGAAAGACTTCAGTAAGCTTTAGATTGAAAGTATAAGAGTGGCAAAGTATAAGCGTATACATGATAAGGGAGCAAGTGTTTATGAATAATATATATATGAGACTTGGGTTTTGGGGGTTGTAGAAGCTACACCCTAGGGTATGAGATTTAAGCATAAAAGAAATATAATTCACAAGGAAGTAAATGGTTACGTACAGATCCACGTAGAAGAATAAAAAAGCAAGACATGAATGTACACGCAGATAAGTAAAAATATGTAAGCTGTATGAGGTAATAAGTAAGTTTGTATATAGTAAGTGTGTGTGTGTATTAGTTTGAGAATGAATTCAATATACTAATGTAGATCGATGCAATTTCGTTAGCATGTATGTAATGAGTTTAAACTTGATACATAAGTAAATAGAATATAAAGATAAGATTTGTGTATGCTTATTGAGGTGTATGTATATGAATAACTTCAGTGTACTATGGACATACATGACTTAATGCATGTACATGGATGATAGTATAAGAAATACATATGCATACCTATATGTTATGATTTTCAGAAGTCAAGTTGAAGCTAAGAATGTTTTGGAGTTTCAAAGTATTACAAGAAAAGTTTTCAAATGATTTGAAAGAGAAGTTCCTTACAGTTTGAGTTCTGATTTAACTTTTTAAAAGTTTATTCGCAATTTTATGTTTTTCGAGATATGGGGTAAAAACTCACCCTAGTATGTAACTATTGCAGAGATATAATTGGAATTGACGGATTCAGAGACATATGCACATGTGGAGAGTCAGGATGACGGCTTAGGTTCGTGTACCTGTACTCTAGTGGTGGTTATGTCCAGTTTAGTCATTTTCCTGGACATGGGGCTCTACATTCAGTCAAGTCGTTTTCCTGGGCGTAGGGCACCACCAATTTCAGAGATGCCAAGTTGAGTCGTTTTCCTGGGCATAGAGCACACCCAGTTGAGTCGTTTTTCTGGGTGTAGAGAGACGTCTAGTTGAGTCGGTTTTCTAGACGTAGAGTAGTTTTCAGTTTTTAGTTTTCAGTTTTTAGATACAGATTACAGTTGTTGAAATACAATTTTTAGTTTTCTGTTACAGTTTTCAGAACGAGCTTTTTCAGAAAGAAAAAGTAAAATAAAGTTTTCAGCAAGGGGTTCTTCATAAAGTATTTTCTATAGACACAATATGTTAAGTGTGGTAAAATTTAAAAGTTATGCATATACATCATATGTTCAAGTAATTTCATCTGGGATGCATATAGTTGATACTATGCATGATAGCATTAGTATATTCATATGTGAATGTTTAAGCAAAAGTTTTAAAGCAATAGTTCATATAAGTATAGCATACTAGGGTATGGTGTAATCTTTTAGTCACGCATTTAGAGCATATATTCCATGTATCACTTGAAGGGCATGTAGCTGCAGTTAACACATATAAGTGTGTTTACATTTGATCTGCATATATGATTAGCACATGTGTGTGGTAAGTGTACATTGATGATCCAATTTGTGAAGTATTGGTGCATGATGAATTGATAATGTATTAGTTGTTTGAGATGGAAATAACGTTTACTAATATCCGATTTGATGATATTTCAAAAATAAAGAAAGGAGGAAGGTTAAGATGATTACATGAACTAGATAATTAAAGAGTTTATAAGAAGATAGGAAAAATAAGAGTAGCATAACAGAAATGTGTTGAGCCTTAACTTAATAGATACTTGAATCAGATTAGTAACAAGAATAGAGAGTATGCAGAATTTGGTATAGTACATCAATAGCATGATTGGACTACTTATGTTGGTGATTAGGAATTTGAATATATATATGTGTATTATAGATGTATGATAGCGTAAACATCAAACATGGGTTGGCAGGTAGTGGTCAGTTGAAGGTACAGTAAGAACGTGACAGTTTGTGAAATGAACAAGTAATAGCTAATTAATTCAAATTTTATAAGTATTTTTGCATGATTACTTACTAAGTTTTAAGACTCACATCTCAACATCTTGTAGTTTTGCAGGTCAGTAGCTGTCATATAGAACCAGCAGAGTTTCAGTGAAGACTTTGAAGACAGTGGATCGCCCCATTTACAGTCAAGAGAGTTTTGAGTCCTGGGTCGAGTTATGGGTCCTCACGACCTATGTACATGTTCTTGTATTGGTTTTTCATATATAAAGGTTGTAATAGTATAGTTTTACTTTCAAGTTCTAGCCGAAGGCCAAGTATTTAAATTTTGATCATTGAGTTCAGGCCTGAGGCCTTGATAATGTTTTCATGTGTGTTGAGTTGCATAAGCAAGTTGTCTCATGGTGCTGGCTATAAACCAGGTTGCGTGATGTTCTGCATTCATCATGCCGAAATTTCGTTAGAATCAGAGGCTTATGGAGATTTTTCTGTCTCTTGCCGGTAGTATCCTGGCCTAGGTGGGATCTTACACAAGATTCATGGTTTATTAGGATAAATCATCGGACCAAGTCATGATATACGACGTGTATTAGTCTCAGCGGATTTTACTAACCAACCCGTGTTAGTAAATCTTGACTAGGAACTTTATTTAAGGCTATACAACTTATAGTGACGCTTCCCAATGTCAATTACAAACTACATTATAATTTCACACTACATTGTTAATCATAGGATATTTGTCTAATATACACAGATCACCAAATCAGATTTAGTTTTAATATAATCATAATTAGATCGAATATGTATATAAAAGAAAAAAGGTGCTACTATAAATAAGTAATATTATGGAAAAAAGAAATTATTCGTATTCATGAAACAGACATAAATATGATCCGGATTGGAACTCCGAGTACCAACCCTAAAAATTTCTCCACTTGCGCTAGTGTCAATCCACCGTATCATATACACATCTAAATTTGTATCACATACTCAGGGCCCTCAAGAGCTCACCTAGCACTTAAAAGGTAGGCGGCAACAAGAAATCCTACTTTAACACATATTGAGTTTGTCCAACACACCCATGTTAGACATTATGTCCCATAGCGTCACTATTTGTAAATGATATTGTATTATTGTACAAAAAACTATGTGATAATGAAATTGCCTTTGCCGTTTTGTAATATTATTTACTTTGATATATAAATGGCGAAAGTCCATATGATTAATACCGGATTGAGATGATATGAGACAGTATCAATCCATAAAGGTTTAATCATTAAATATCCCTAGTCGGAGTATTATCGAGATCGGACATCGATAATGCGGAATAGACTAGTGTTGCGCTTGTGCACGTTGTGAGGGCACAACGGCATAGTTCTCATATGTTTAAGTATTGGATACTTATACAAGTGCGATAGGAGGTTGTGTTTTACTGATGGTACGGAAAACAGCTTCGCTCTGGATAGACCCCGCGGAATCCCATTGGTAGTATGTCTGCGTGTCTATGGGAGGCCGCATCAGGGTAGGTGTATATGGTCTTAACCTGAGACTTACATCGCTAGTACTTGCGACAATCGGTAAACTTTGGTTTTGGTGGTTGGGGACCTTAACCAGTTCTGTGTACACCTCTTCGGGTTTATCGAGAATCGTAGTGTACTGGATGTGATGTCGAGATGGAAGTATCACTTTAGACATATGGAGATGATGATCACGCAGGACACAGAACTAGTACTCTATAAAAGGTTGCAACCGTCGGGACAATATGACCAGGTCAGGATTGTCCGATTTAAAGAGACTAGTTGCTTGATGTCCGATATATGTTTCGTACGGGGAAGACACATCTCCAGCCCCAGGCCTAACATGTGATCGTCCGATACTGGATCGATGTACGCAATACTACGGTATACTACGCTTGATATAGATATTATATTCCTATAAGAATATTTCTGGAGAATTGGGTAGGCATGGCGCTTTGCTAGAAGCCAACCTTGTCTTGTGAATCGGTGTAAACGTAATACGAGGTACGTACGTGTTCGGATTATCCGACGACCGTATTTACTGCCAAAATATCCGGAGATCTCTTGGGTCGCTTCCTGAAGATTCACCAATGACGTATGATTCAAACTCGATTAATCTTGGATTAATTACGGAGAGACTTTATCTTGGGTAAAGTACTAAATGAAGAGAGAGAACGATTAGTTTAGAATTAATCGTAAAATTATTATATTCGATATAATAATCGAAATTCGATTTCGACGCGAAATTAAAATTAGATTTTAATTCGGGCAAACGAGTTAATTTAGAATTAATTCGTTAGCGACGTAAATAACAATTTCGCTAGGCGCAATTATTTATTTAAATTCGATTTAATTAACGTCGCAACGTAAGTTCGGTATTTCGGAAATTTCGGACCCGAACGCGTGAGTGCACGTGGGCCCACTTTCATTTGGAAACGTGTGGGGCCCACATGACACATGTCATTATTTGCATTATTTAATTGTTGATGTATTGCATGGAGATAGTGTACAATGCACTCAAGGGTTTTGCATGGAAATTGAGTGTTTGACACTCTAAGCCATTGCATGGTTTGTGTCATAAGTTTATTATTATTTAATAAATATTATGGCATAAATATAAATTGATTTTTGTAACAAAAAATCATATCTCCTCTCCCTCTCAAATTACCGAAACAGTGAGCAAGTTTTGGGTCTCCATTTTCTTCATTTGTTTTGTGGCAAGACTAGAAGATAGTGTACAAGTTTGGAACTTTAATACACAACTTTGGCTAGCACCATCAAGGATCATACAAAGGTGTTATGGGAAACTCATCTTAGAGCTTGGAAGGATCAAACATTGATTGGAGCTTCTCTTTTCATCTTGGCCGAAACCCTCACTGCACAAGGAGGAAGTTTTTTTTTGTTTCATCAACGCATCCGCATTCCGATCTCTGTGAGTATGATTCCGCCATACTTCAATATTGTTCATTCTATTATATATATATATTTTGCTTGTGCTTTTGATCTTGGGACATGGATTAGATTTTCCAACAACCCAATCGTTTCCCTTAGCCAGCATCATTCATATATTGCATAACTTAAGTTATACCTCAAGATGACTCAGATACAAAATCAATATTGTTCTGTAGCAATTAAGTTATCTATGTATCGAGAGATCAAATCCAAAATACTATGTAGACATCAACAAACATAATACAAATATCAAAACTTATAATCTATAAGGTCATTATGCAACTTCATAGGTCAATACTTTATAAGTTACAGTTAATTCTACTGATTCGGTGGAATCGATGGTGACACTCCAAATACATCTTTTATGAATCTATATGACATAGACTGTCTAAAATCAAAATTAGACTCAAAACTAATTTGACCCTAATGGTTGCAGATTATATTCTCCATGAATAAGAAACTCGTTCTTAATATCTCAAAGATAACAAAGAACATGTTTCAAGACACATCATATAATCTACAACATATCAAAATAATTCGTAACAATTACAATTAAATTGATATCCTTAATCGTAAATAATATAGTATTCATTATGCCATAATCTTATAATGCATAAGATTGACCAGACATTCTAATCAATTTCTCTTTCGACTAAGGAATCATCCTTTACGAAAGATAAATACTATATACAAGAGACACACTAACTGTCAAAAAGTTATACTAACTGTCATACATATAGTTTTGATGTGTCATTTATTAGATCATATCTAATTCACGACTAATGAGAGTATCTCACAAGTCTCTTTTTTTTTATATATATATAAAACTTTATATCGAATATAACAAAGACTACTCCTACTACCTTCATGGAGAAAAGAAGACTTCGGTAAACCTTTTACCTTACAAACATCTCATTATTACATTAATAATGATAATGTCGTTAGGATATATAACACTGGAAAGAAATTTATACGCTCTCACTGACCCTACTATCATATGTGTATTCTCTACACTTTGATAAAATCAGGCAATAATACTATTATCAAAATTAGAAAAACACATATTTTTGGAAAACTTAGCTGAGTCTACAGTAGTCTCTATAAGCTAGTATGATTTTTGTTGGACAGTTATGACCCATAGCGTCACTATTTGTACAGATTATGGTGTTGTTGTACAAATTAACCATGTGCAAAGGAAATTGCTCTTTTATCATTTGTGATTAGATCACCTAGATGTATAAATGATGAAAGGTCCTTATGATTAGTTCCTGGATTGAGATGATATGAGACAGTATCAATCCAAAAAAGTTTAATCATTAAATATCCCTAGTCGTAGTATTATCGAGATTGGACATCGATGATGCTGAATGGAATAGTATTACACTTGTGAGTGTTATGGGAGCATAACGACATAGTTCTCATATATTTGGGTATTGGATACTCATACAAGTGTAATTGGAGGTTGTGTTTTATCGATGGTACGGAAAATAGCTTCGCTCTGGATAGACCCCTTCGGAATTCCATTGGTAGTATAACTATGTGTCTATGGAAATCCGAAATCAGGGTAGGTGTATCTGGTCTTAACCTGAGACTTGCACCACTAATACTTGCGACAATCAATATACATTGGTTAGGTCGTCCAGGGCTTTAATCGATTCTGTGTACGCCTCTTCTGGGTATTTTGAGAATCTTAGTGTATTGGGTGTGATGTCAAGATAAAAGTATCACTTCAGTTATAGTGGAGATGATGATCGCATGGGATACGGAACTAGTACACTTAAGTACTGCAGTCATCGGGATAATATGACTAGGTCATAGTTATCCGATTATAGAGACTCATTACCAGACATCCGATATGTGCTTCGTATGGGGCAGACACATTTCCAGCCCCAGGCCTTGCACGTGAACATTCGATACTGGATCGATATACACGATACTACGTAAAGTACGCCTGATATAGATCACATATTCTTGTAAGCATGTTTCTAGAGAATTGGGCAGGCATGGCGCTTTGCTAAAAGCCAACCTTGTCTTGTAAATCGGTAAAATATAGTAATAGGTACGTACGTATTCGAATAGTCCGATAACTGTATTTACTGCCAACATATCCGGGGATCTCATGGGTCGGTTCTTGAAGATTCACCGATGATGTAGACTCGCACTTTATTAATTTGGGATTAATTAGATGAAAGAGAAAATTAATCTGGATTAAATACGGAGATATTTTATCTAAGATAAAATACTATTTAAAGAGAGAGAACGATTAATTTGGAATTAATCGATAAATTAATATATTCGATATATTAAACGAAATTGGATTTCGACGCGGAATAAAAATCAGATTTTAATTCGAGTAAACAAATTAATTTAGTATTAATTGGTTAGCGATGTGAATAGTAATTATGCTAGGCATGATTATTTAATTAAATTAGATTTAATTACGACATAACAGAAAATTCGTTAATTAGGAATTAATGAACCCGAGCCCGGGAGTGTTTGCCAGTGCATTCGCATTTCAAATCCGAGTGCGACACGTAAATCATATCAAGCGTCAAATCGCTAGTCACTTCAAGTGTTAAATCGCTAGTCACTTCAAGCGTCAAATCACTTATCACTTTGAGTGATGTGATGTGACAACTTGTCACTTGATTGAGTGATGTGAGTTGATGTAGTAGTTGAAGGCTTTAATTGGTTTGACTTTTGAAAGCCAAAATTATGTATATGATTTTTGGAAAATCAATTACCAAAATTATAAGATACATAACACTCTATCTCTTCTTTCCTCCTCCCTCATTCAAGCCCAATGGGCTGAATTTTCTTCTTCTTTTCACAGCTCACTGTCGTGAGTCATGGAGAAACAATTGATGATTTTTGTGGTAAAAATAAAGAGTGCTAGCACACAATGGAGACATAAAAAGGTGATAGGGAAACCCACTAATGAGCTTGGAATCACCATCAACCAAAGCTTGGAGCTTGGAGGAGGACCAAAGCCGAATTTGGAGGACAGCAAAATAGTGGACTGTCGAGGTTCAAGGAGGGCATAAATGGATTTTTATTCTTCACCGCATCGCCTCAACCGATCGATGTAAGTATTCCGCAACTTTCTCGATGTAGTCACATGTTGTTTTATGGTATCAGAGCCAGGTTAAAAGCATGAAACTTGAATTTAGGGTTAAAATTGGGTAAATTGATTTTGAGCATGATTTGGTTGAATTGTTTGATTAAGTATGCTTAAATGATGTTTAATTGAAGATTGATTGGATCAATTTCATGAAAATTAGTTTGGAACAATTTTTCCCAAAATGTGAGGCTTGGACGAATACATTATTGCCTTAAATTCTTGGTAATTTTGTTTGTTTGATCATTGGATGACATGAAACAATTAGGAAATGTTAATTTAAGATTCAATTGGATTGGATTTAAAATTGGACATAAAATGCCCTACTTGCCGAGACAAAGAGAGCATGAAAATGGGTTTGATTTTTGTTGAAATGTGTTGGACATGTTTTAATATTGATAAGCATAATTAATTAGGCTAATTGGTGTTTTGGAAATATTGATTTGGTTAATTAATTATGTAATACACTTTAGGTTAATTATATTGTGAAATTGGAATTTTTTTTGATTTAATTAATTAGGCTAATTTTGGAAATTGGGCTTTAAAAGTTGTTATTGGGCTTATTGGGCTTGGTTGTACCAAGATTGGTTTAGGAAAATTGGTTGGATCCAATTGGTCCCAAAACCATTTCCATAAAGTCCAAATGCGATTAATGGACCTTTAATGTTTAATTGGGCCTAATGAGCTGAAATTGATTTCTAGGCTTATGGGGTGATTCCTTGATTGGGCTTTGGTTGCCGAAGCCCATGCCTTAAGAAATTAATTGAAAGCCCATTAGACTTTTAATTAGACGACATTGGATGTTAAATCGGGCTTTGAGATCCGTAACGATTAGATTTGGAATCTAAGTCGCAAAGGTTCGTTAATAAAGTGTAATATTTAATTTGGAATTAAATAAGTGAATTAGTATTAAATACATATTAAATTGGATTTAATGTTTTAGTTTAATTTAATTCAAGAATTCGTACTTTGAGTACTTATTCGAAAATGAGTTTGACTCTCGCAAAATCAAATCGTTGTTTGAACATTGGGTGGTCATTAATTATCAGATTAATTAATTAGATTAGATTCATTGATAACATGCTTATGTGAGTACATGGTTGCGATGCATGAATTATATATATCGGATGGATATTAGATGGGTGGGGCAGTTTTAGAAATTGTTGTAATAAATTTGGAATTTATTAATTAGACCTGCGTATCCAGCCTATTACCTCCTTACTCTGTGTATTTCTCTTCTCACTTATTCCCCTTAATGTAAATGAGGCTTCTTTAGAAGTGTTATGTAACAGGTAGAAGCAATACTTGTGCTAGCTGGAGAGAGAAAAATGAGAGATTTGTTCTAGGAACAATGTGTTTAAGTATCCATCTGCATATCATTATAATTTTATTTATACGTGCTTTATTATGTATTTAGAATGCATGTTTAAGGGTGTATGATGATGAGACCTTAACAAAGATAATAAATTGGTTGCCAATTTGTACGCGAAAAAAAACCCTCCAATAATATTAAGCGTTTTTCCTTCCATTGAGTGATCCTTACTCAAGATCCAACACTGGCATTGGCTTGTTGGCCAAAGTCAAGGCCTTTGTCCGTCAATGATGTGTTTGAATCACGAGAGCTTTGTTCCATATTGGTGTCTTGTCCAAGTTGTGATTTGTTGGCCAAAGTCAAGATCACTTCTTATCCATTGACATTGATTACGAAGCTTTCCATGGTCAATGGGTTCCGCTTAAATGGGATCATTAAGTTTGTTGTGCCAAAGCCAAGGCTTAATTGATTCAGCGGAAAAAGGTTAGGGAATATATTGGATATATTGGAATATATAAGATATATGTTTTGGACTTGGATGTCCACCTACTAGATCTAGGAATTGGATGTGATCCAATTGATCTTAGAGATCTACCTAGTTAAATATCATACAATTTGTTGGCCAAAGTCAAGATTGTCTATTTTTTAACGGGATCCTAGCCCACTAGGAAACAAGGTTTCCCAAGTACTCAACAGAGGGTTAGAGGCTCGCCGAAAAATAGTGGGAGGCAAGAATTAAATTTGCAATATTCGTTTAATTACTTGCCATACGCGCTCAATTCAAATTATTCGTCATATAAATTAATATATTAGTTCGACTAATATTTAATGTTGTTTCAATTTATAGCTGATTTTATAATTGGATTATAGTAATCAATATAATTAAATTTAATAAACTAAAAGTATAGTTGATTAATATAGTTGGACTATAGTAATCATTATATATAAAAGTACCTGAAATCATTGATTAAATAGTTGGACTATTAGAATCAAGATTAAATAGAAAGATTGGTGTTTAAAACATAATCCTGGGTGAAAATGTGTTTAAACAACTTTAATTTTAAAATTGGGAATTAAATTTCAGGATAGTCCTGGAAACTAATAAGTTACTTCATTTGATAAAATAACATCTTAGGCCTAAGCCTAGAGTTAAGCAATAAGTAGAGCATGATCTTTGGAAGATTCATTTGATGATAACTTTAGTGCTTAATCCAATAAGCTTGCCAAATTGACTCCTTAATTTCATCGTCATAATTAAGGATTAGATCTTTAAACCATGATGTTGAAATGGAAGGATCTTCATAGATCTATACCTAGATCTTAGAAGTAAATTTTGCAATAGAAAACTCTCGGAGAGTTAATGGCTATGCTCAAATAGCCAAAGCCAAAGTTTGGAATAAGGCAAGAAGCACAAGGCGCATCTTACCTCGATATTCTAGAAGGCCAAGGCTTAGCCAAAGGCTTCTGGAATATTCAAAAGGGCAAAGGCAAAATCATTATAATCTACTAGGAAGATAAAAGACATATCCCAAAATATATGTCTAAACTGTGGCAAACGGGGTCACTAGAAGCGTGACTGTCGTATGGACAAGGTAGACATGAAGGAATAAAAGATGGGGCAAGGCTCTGACTTTAAGTATGTTTGTAATAAACATGTTCACTACTAGTATTAAAATTGGATTTTAGATACTAAATGTGGTACTTAAATATGCATTGATGTGCAGAATCTGCTATTGGCAGGATACTGACTTCAGATGAGATTAATCTGCGAATAGGAAATGAGACTATAGTCGCTGTTTTAACCGTAGATACCTAAGTTTAGGAACTACCCTTCGGGTGTGTACTTAAATTTGGAAACTGTTATAATGTAACTAGTTTGACTAGAAACATTATCTCTATATCAAGTACAACTCGTTGCGAGTGTACCTTTATATTCTAGAACACTAAAGTGTTTTATTTTATGAAGATGATATTGAGATAAACATATTAAATATGAATAACAGTATTTATATTTTGAATATGAATAAAACTCAAACATATAATATGACAAATAAAGTAGCTCAAAATTGATTTGATCAGATGAGACTTAAATGTGGCAGTGTTGTCTGGGACACATTAAACAAGACTCGTATATCAGATGAGATTTTTGTTGGACAGTTATGACACATAACGTCACTATTTGTACATATCATGGTGTTGTTGTACAAATTAACTATGTGACAAAGGAAATTGCTCTTTTATCATTTGTGATTAGATCACCTAGATGTATAAATGATGAAAGGTCCTTATGATAAGTTCCTGGATTGAGATGATATGAGACAGTATCAATCCACGAAAGTTTAATCATTAAATATCCATAGTCGTAGTATTATCGAGATTGGACATCGATGATGCGGAAATGACTAGTATTACACTTATGCGTGTTATGAGAGCATAATAGTATAGTTCTCATATATTTAGGTATTGGATACTCATGCAAGTGTAATAGAAGGTTGTGTTTTACCGATGGTACGGAAAACAGCTTCGCTCTGGATAAACCTCTTCGGAATTCCATTGGTAGTATAACTATGTGTCTATGGAAATCCGAAATCAAGGTAGGTGTATTTGGTATTAACCTGAGACTTGCACCATTAATACTTGCGACAATCAATATACTTTGATTAGGTCGTCCATGGCTTTAATCGGTTTTGTGTACGCCTCTTCTGGGTATATTGAGAATCGTAGTGTATTGGGTGTGATGTCAAGATAGAAGTATCACTTCAGTTATAGTGGAGATGATGATCACATAGGATACAAAACTAGTACTCTAAAGAACTGCACTCATCGAGATAATATGACTATGTCATAGTTATCCGATTATAGAGACTAGTTACCAGACATCTGATATGTGCTTCGTACGGGGCAGACACATTTCCAGCCCCAGGCCTTGCACGTGAACATCCAATACTAGATCGACATACACGATACTACGTATATTACGCCTTATATAGATCGCTTATTCCTATAAGCATGTTTCTGGAGAATTGGGTAGGCATGGTACTTTGCTAGAAGCCAATCTTGTCTTGTAAATTGGTAAAACGTAGTATTAGGTACGTATGTATTCGGATAGTCCGATAACCGTATTTACTGCCAACATATCCGAGGATCTCATGGGTCGCTTCCCGAAGATTAACTGATGATGTATGACTCACACTTTATTAATTTGGGATAAATTAGATGAGAGAGAAAATTAATCTGGGATTAATTACGGAGATATTTTATCTGTGATAAAATATTATTTAAAGAGAGAGAATGATTAATTTGGAATTAATCGATAAATTAATATATTGGATATATTAAACGAAATTGGATTTCGACGCGGAATTAAAATCGGATTTTAATTAAGGCAAACGAATTAATTTAGAATTAATTCGTTAGTGATGTGAATAGTAATTATGCTAGGCATGATTATTTAATTAAATTAGATTTAATTACGACGCAACGGAAAATTCGTTAATTCGAAATTAACGAACCCGAGCCCGGGAGTGTTTGCGAGCGCATTCGCATTTCAAATTCGAGTGCGGCACGCAATTCATATCAAGCGTCAAATCATTAGTCCCACAAGCGTTAAATTGCTAGTCACTTCAAGCGTCAAATCACTTGTCACTTTGAGTGATGTGATGTGACAACTTATCACTTGATTGAGTGATGTGAGTTGATGTAGTGGTTGAAGGCTTTAATTGGTTTGACTTTTAAAAGCCAAAATTGTGTATATGATTTTTGGAAAATCAATTACCAAAATTATAAGATACATAACACTCTCTCTCATTTCCTCTTCCCTCATTCACGCCCAAGGGGTTGAATTTTCTTCTTCTTTTCACAGCTCACTACCGTGAGTCATGGAGAAACAATTGATGATTTTTGTGGCAAAAATCAAGAATGCTAGCACATAATGAAGACATATAAAGGTGATAGGGAAACCCACTTGTGAGCTTGGAATCACCATCAACCAAAGCTTAGAGCTTGGAGGAGGACCAAAGCCGAATTTGGAGGACACCAAAACAGTGGAATGCCAAGCTTCAAGGAGGGCAGAAATGGATTTTTGTTCTTCACCGTATCGCCTCAACCGATCGATGTATGTATTCCGTAACTTTCTCGATGTATTCACATGTTGTTTTATGCTTGATAATCGATCCTCGGGACTTAGAGAAACCCAACAATCTTAGTATAATACAAACACTAGGGCCATTCTAGAATGAACTCTTCAAACTTAGAAACCATAATAGATCTCTCATTTGAATAAACCATTCAAGAATGCCACTTTGCATTCTTTAGCTAAAAACCACAATTTAATATCAATATTAACCAACAGATCTTTAATTGTTCAATTAGTGCGACTAGAGACAAGTTTTCTCAAAATCTATAATAGACTACTAAGTATAACCTTTCTCACTGTCATACTATAACGGTTAAACCTTTAACAAGCTCACTTTGCTTTTGCTGCACAAAACATTTACACATCTTATGAACGATTCATAACGAGAGCTTAATCAAGTTCAAAACTTGATTATAGTAAGCTACGGACACTCTTAGATATATTGTTTAATGCTAATTTCTGAAATCGATATCAAATATCCCTCCCAATATAAGTTATAGGATAAGATAAATTTCTTCAATAAGAAAACATCAGAACCATTAAGTATCAAATACTTTTTTAAATGATTCCGAAATCCTATTAAACTTATACGGAAGATATCTAAGGGTCATTTCATCTTATTAATTATGTAGTTCCATTTATAGTTTATCACTCTCACGTTTGAGTTTACTAAGTCAAGTCTTTTCTACAATGATCAACATCCGATGTTCACACCAAGAAATAAAATAATTTTATTACTCGGGATCGTAGAAAAGATATTCAATCAAATAATCTACAATATTCTATTAAATGGAATAGATGATAAACTTTTTCTTGTATATCCGAGGCGCAAGTACTTTTCAATTATATAACCCTTATATAAAAGAAAGATTCAAATCTCAATTTTTTTAAGATTCGAATTTTTTACTTATACATATCATATACGTAACTATAGAAACTAATGGAAACTTAATTAAAAAGATGAATTGGTGTTACTGGAGCATATCCCCAAGAGTATTAAAATTAATTCGGTAACTCTCAATAACAAACTAATCAATGTTGGTTTCTATTATTTGTCCCAAGGAAAGATCAAGCATTTAAAATACAACAAATGAATATATACATTAAAGATGAAGTATGGCGGAATCATACTTACAATGCTCTTGTGATGAAGAAAATGAACCAAAATGGAAGCTCCAACACTTTGTGATTTTCGGCCAAGGAAGACAAAAGGTGGAAAGCTCCAAGCTTTGTGTATTCCAAGCTCCAAGGTGGTTTCCCTATCACCTCCTTTGATTCCTTAATGTGCTAGCAAAAGAGAAAATGAAGAAAAAATCTTCCTTTGCCCTTAGAAGAGTCTCGGCATTTTGAGAGAAAAAGGAGAGCTTTTGATTTTCAATGTTTTGTTTCTAAAACAATAATGAAAAAATCTAATACCAAATATTTGGTATATCTTTGCAAAAGTCAAAGACTTTTTCCCTCCAAAAAGGCATTAAATGCCACCACCAACTTACCTCATGAATAGTGACATCTAGTCACTTTAATAAAGTGACTTGTGACATCCATCAACTAGTCATGTCAAGTGATGTGACTTCGCGATGTGACTTGCGGGTCCCACTCGTTTCAAAATACGAATGTGTCCGCAAATACTTTCGGGCTCGGTTTCGCTAATTCCGAATTAACGAATTTCCGTCGCGACGTAAAGTAAATAATTACGCCTAGCGAAATCACTATTCACGTCGCTAACAAATTAATTCTAAATTGATTCGTTTGCCCGAATTAAAATCCGATTTTAATTCCGCGTCGAAATCTAATTTCGTTTAATATATCGAATATATTATTTTATCGATTAATTCCAAATTAATCGTTCTCTCTCAAAATAAGGCATTTTATCCAAGATAAAGTTTCTCCGCAATTAATCCAAGATTAATAAAGTTCGAATCAAATATCATAGGTGAATCTTCAGGAAGCGACCGGAGAGATCTCCGGATATGTTGGCAGTAAATACGGCCGTTCGGATAATCCAAACACGTACGTACCTAGTACTACGTTTTTACCGATTTACGAGACAAGGTTGGCTTCTAGCAAAGCGCGATGCCTACCCAATTCTCCAGAAATATTCTTATAGGAATATTAGATCTATATCAAGCGTAGTATACCGAAGTATTGCGTACATCGATCCAGTGTCGGACGATCACATGTTAGGCCTGGGGCTGGAGATGTGTCTGCCCCGTACGAAACATATATCGGACATCAAGCAACTAGTCTCTTTAAATCGGACAATCCTGACCTAGTCATATTGCCCCGACGGTTGCAACCTTTTATAGAGTACTAGTTCTGTATCCTGCGCGATCATCAACTCCATATGTCTGAAGTGACACTTCCATCTTGACATCACACCCAGCACACTACGATTCCTGATAAACCCAGAAGTGGTGAACACAGAACTGGTTAAATCCCCCAACCACCAAAACCAAAGTTTACCGATTGTCGCAAGTACTAGCGATGCAAGTCTCAGGTTAAGACCATATACACCTACCCTGATGCGACCTCCCATAGACACGCAGACATACTACCAATGGGATTCCGCGGGGTCTATCCAGAGCGAAGCTGTTTTCCGTACCATCGGTAAAACACAACCTCCTATCGCACTTGCATAAGTATCCAACACTTAAATATATGAGAACTATGCTGTTGTGCCCTCACAACGTGCACAATTGCAATACTAGTCTATTCCTTATTATCGATGTCCGATCTCGATAATACTCCGACTAGGGATATTTAATGATTAAACCTTTATGTATTGATACTGTCTCATATCATCTCAATACGGAACTAATCATATGGACTTTCGCCATTTATATATCAAAGTAAATAAATTACAAAACGGCAAAAGGCAATTTCATTATCACATAGTTAATTTTGTACAATAATACAATATCATTTACAAAACAGTGACGCTATGGGTCATAATGTCTAACAATCAAATCATATAAGATTCGATTTCTCCCACTGACCAATTCCATCACGATAGAATCGTAGAAGAATAATATTGAGTAAGAATCATTTTTATTAAATAACTTTAGAACTAATTGCCATAAATTTGTATGTTTGATCATATCAATCATCCTTGAACATTTCAAATACTCAAAATGAATTTTAAAATATAGTTTTCAACACTTCAAATAGAATTTCTTAGAACCTTTCAAAATATTCTATCTGCGTTTCATCAGAAACATATTGAAAGTTCTTGAACAATTTAAGAGGTTCAATATATATTTTTTAAGAAACACGCAACTAAGTCATGACAACTCTTTAACAAAGTTACGAAGTAAGAAAAACTATCCAAGGTAATTTCTAATTTATTAAACTATTTGATAAATCTGTGGTCCAATGACGATCATTGGTTAAATGAGATTTAATCACATCCTGAATACAATATTCATTAAATGGATAAAGATATATGGTGTGATCTTGTATAAGACCATCCTGTACTATATGGAATAAGCATCTAATGTTTATGTGATAAAATCTGATAAAGTACTATTCTAAGTTATTTAGTTAACCGAATATTTTTCTTAATGTTTATCTTCATCAATGACACTACTAGTCATATTAAAATATGTAATAATTTTTATATAGAAAAAGTAACTATCCAATAGTCTTAAGTTCTGATATCAAATATAAAAAACAATCATTAAACTCTATTTTAAATAATTAGACGGGAGATCTGGTATCCAATACATATAGTTGTCGTATTGTGAGAATCAATATTCGCAAAACACAACTATACACATCTCATTTATTAAGCTCTATAATTTGCCTTCAATTATTCACAATAATTGCAAATACTTGATTAGAAAACTATGTCAAAAACATGTGACTTCTGAAAGTCACTATAGTCAAGAAAAGTCATTATAAGATAAACAAATACCTCATGGAGTTCTTAATGCCAGTCAAGAATCTCGAGACATGAACTAATTCACGTCAATTCTATCGCATAAGAAACTATCCTCTTTAGACAATTATATCCTAAAATAGACATCTATTTAGATTACTTATCGTGACTTAGTAACTAAGTCACTAACCATCTTGATTTCAAGCAAATCGGAACAATAGTTGCCGATGATTTTGACTAATCTAACAATATCCAAATCTACTAACATTTTAGAACCTATTCTAAAAAACGCAACCATAATTGAAGTTAGAACACATATTCAAATAATATGCATGTAGTCTATTAGAAGTATAATTCTATTAACAATATAGAATAAAGGAAAAGAAAAATAGCAATTTCTATAAAATTACAATCTACTTTATTTATGGATTTTAAACCCAGCAGTGTTTCCCACTACTTTACGTAATACTGTAATCCCCAACGAAAAAGGGAATTCAAAAATTAAATTGAATTCCATAGTGAGAAAAGGACACCATGAATATATTTGGACTCACAGCTTTGGCATGATCTTGCCTACGTATATTCATTAGGTAGACAACTCATTATCAATCACACTCAATGTGATTCCTGATTTTGGTCTTGACTGTTTCTCATTATGACAGTTTTGACACGTTCACAAGGAGGCATATCAAGGCTTCACCTGCCAATGACAAACTCAAGCTACCGATATAGTCCTAACAGCTTTGGCACGTTCATGATTTCCATTTTCACTTGAATTTTTCAAGTATCAAATATACATCCGGCATAGATAAAATTCTATCAACTACACCCTCACTGCTTTGGCACTTTCTCGGATGCAGCCATAGAAATATACCTATAAACCGTATTGACAAGACGGACCAAGAAACATGCATCCAATACATGTCATTTTACTACCTTTTTTTAGCGGAGATATTCTTCAAGAAAGCATTACTCTACATCAAATGTAGAATATAATCTAGATAAATTTCTAAACAATTCAATTCTACCTTAGAAAACATAACTTAACTTAACCATTAAATTTTCGTTATGTTCCCGTTAGCGTAGAACCTAAAACATCTAAATTATATGCATGTGCAAACATCAAAATTGGATTATATATTATATATCAAGGATGAAAAATGTAATGGAAGAAGGATTAGACCTGCTCTGATAAAATTTTTGTTGGGTTTTGGCATGGGCGCAGCAGAGAAGCTTGCAGTTCGAGTGAAATTGTAATTTAAAAAATTTTAAATTACCAAATAAATTATTCAATATCCAATAAGAATAATTGGTACATATTTCACCTAAACATATTTATTCGATATCAAATAACGACATAAATAGCCAGGGAACATCGTGAAACTTATCATGAAAATATTTTTCGCAAAATGGCAAGCGTTTTTATCCAAACCGACCAACCAACACACATGGGGATGCCCTGGTCAGCTCCATGGTGCTTGGACAGTTCATAGGGCTATCCAAATAGTGGCCAATTCACTGTTTGGATAGCAAACACCCAGTATGCCCGAAACTCACCCGGTAATGTAGTTTTTCATCGTTTTCGTATATTTCAACTCCAAAACAATTTCCGAAAATTGTTCCAATGCCCAAAACACATCCAATACATTTATACAACATAATTTACATCACCGAAAACAAAGAATTTCTAGATCTAATTTTTTTAACAAAAATATCATTATTCATTTTTTAAATCCAATTTTCTCAATATTAATCATATCAACATTAAGACTAACCAATACCACCACCTATGAAGAACTCAAGAATAATTCTAGGCGTTATAAGAGTGTTCATAACACTCTAGAATGGCAATAAGTCATCAAATGATAAAATTGAATCAGTATTACACTAATATCATCCAATCCAACTTCACACATGCATCTAGCCTCCAAATCGATCCTCTAAACCAAAAAGCCCCAAAATATAAGAAAGAAAGAAACCCTAGAAATATTCTAGATATTCAAGAAAAGAAACAAGGTTTCTAAGTTTAAGATTATTGAAGATTACCTCAAAATCTTGTAATTTCCTTAAACTTTTTCTTGAATTTCTTCACTTTCTTCCCTTGTTTCTTCAAGAAAATTTTGAGAGCTTTTTATAGAGATGGCATCGACCATGGAGTCTTAAAAATGAAGAAAACAAAATTTTTCAACTTTAAATATAAGGGTAAACCAACTTAAGGAAGTAAAGAAGGGTAATTTGGTCATTTGGTCAGTTTTCATCTAATTAAATAATAATAACCTTTAAGTTAACAAATCCAATTTGAAAACTTTAAGCTTAATAAAACGATGCCACATGTAACAAGAAATAATCAAACATATTGCATAACAATTATGTAATATTGAAATAATTTAATTATCTAGATATGTAACATTTAAACATTTAAATAATTAATTAATATGATTATTATTATATATGTATTTGATTTAGATTAAATAAAAAATACATATATTAATGGCACGTGTTAAATCTCATTTGACATAATTAATATGTATCAAATCAAATTTTGTATCAAATACAAATACACATTAATGATCAATTGATCGAAATACCCCTAATGCATGTATTTTCATTTAACCGTTTAAATGACTCGAACTAACTTATTTAATTCGGTGAAGTATTACAAATATTCTATATCATTCATAACATGTTGCCCAAGTGCTCAACGAGTACACTTCATATTATGGGACTCTCTAAGTTTAGGTTTATCTGTCACGAAATCCAATTTCGTGTCCATAATTCACCCACTCGTAAATTTAGACGACGACGTATATCTCGCTAAACTATACAAGTTGAGGTTCTTCCATACGTATAATCTCTTCCTCACAGGCTATCCATATTATACTTGGGATATAGATAAGAACATCAAATTTTTATGGTATAATATAGTCACTTTAAAATTTATGATCTCTAAATAACACTCGAAACTCGCTTCCGAAGTTATACCACGGCCATGGATTTACTAGATCACAAACATATGCAGGAAACCTATGCCCAGTACACAGGACTGATGGATTCTATCTTGATACGCACTAGATATCATGAGCATCAGTCCACAACCAACGAACATGCGGAGGTCTGATCTAAATAGATCGATGACGTGACTGTCATTAAAGTGTGGAGGATAACTCATATATCCACTATGGTATCTCAAGTCGAAGGACCAATATGCTTACTCAACTCGAGAAGATTCCTATTAACATTGGTGTACCATCTATTAGGAAATCTTCAGTGAGTCGTTCAGTGTTTATCAAATAAAATCCTACATATCTATACGAGTCTCCCGAGATTCATGGTTCATTGGGATAAACTATCTGACCATGTCACGACATACGATATGTACTGGTCTCAGCGGATTTTACTAACTAACCCGTGTTAGAAAATCTTGACTAGAAACTTTATTTAAGGATATGCAACTTATAGTGACGCTTCCCAATGTCAATTAAAAACTACGTTGTAACTGCGCACTACATTGTTAATCCTAAGGTCTTTGACTAATATACAAGTATCACTAAATAAGATTTAGTTTCAATCTAAACATAATTAGATATCTAATTGTAATTAGATCGAATATGTATTTAAAAGACAAGAGTTACTACCATTAAATAAGTAATATTATGGAAAAAGGAATTGTTAATATTCATGAATCAGACATAAATACAATCTGGATTGGCACTCCGAGTACAAACCCTAATAATAATAGCATTAGTACCTGTCGAATGATAATTATTAGCTAAACAATAAAATAAATCGGGAAAGTCAAAAAGTCTAGATCCTTTTGGCGAAAATAAAAGAAAAAAACAAAATAAATCACAATTATTAGTGTCTTTTGGATAAAGTAAGTATATTAACCAAACAAAACGATGCAAGAGTAAAGGGGCATACCCTAGACAATAGGAGGACAAGCCCTCCTAGAAGAAAAGCCGAGAGGCTACTAGCAAAGTAAAATCAAAAGAAGATATCATCGAGCAAGTGCTAGGAGAGGTGAAGCCATTTATTGTCATAAGGTGGTTTCACCTTCCGCAATAAGCTAGCACGATTTCGAACATCAAAAACAATATCACTGAAAAGGAGAAAAATAGGGCGAGGAGGCCTATCATGGGTACGGGCATTCCTCTCTCTCCAGATGTGGTAGGCTGACGCAACAAATGACAACCGAACAAGAAGATGACGAAAAGAGCCATCTGTAAATTGATACATCCACTCAAAAGTCTGAAGCCAATCCCGAGATCTCCAATCTAACCCACACCTAGCGAGTATAGTCGACCATACACTCCAGGAGAAGTAGCATTGGAAGAAAAGGTGATCAATATCCTCACCTGAGCAACCATAGAGGATACAAAGCGAGCATGTAGAGATATCGAACCTCATCAGACTATCCTAGGTACAAAGGCCTCCCTGAATAGATAACCAAAGTAGAAAGGAATGATGAAGGATATCATTCGGAAACCAAACAACTCAAGGTCGAAGCATCAAAGGACCCCTTGTCCGTATAGCATTACATGCACTATCAACTGAAAACCTCATTCTACTATCATCCTCCTAAACCATCTCATCCTCCCTCAAACTAGAAGGATCCGATAGTTGAGACCGAGCCAAATCAACAAGGGTAGTAGATATAGCTAGAGGCCAATGCCAAGAAGAATTAGAAATAATGGAAGCAACTATAGCCATCTTATCCAAGCCAGAGTCATAAAGTACTCTCTCACCCAACGCATCCACAATCGGACCAAGAGGATGCCAGTAATCAAACACAATAATTTCTTCTCACAATTCCCAATCCTAATTCTCATCCTTCGACGAGACCAAGAACGAAGCTCCAAGATCTTCCACCAACTCCAAGAGCAATCTATAGGACAAGACACCTCCCAAAAGCTTCTTCCTCTAAACAAGTAAGACTGAACCTATTTCGACCAAGAGGAAACATGGCCAGAGTAGAGAAACCATATGTGTTTAACAATTGATGCTCTATTCCAAGTGTCCAGCCTCTTGATCCCCAAACCTCACTCTTTTAGGGGTAACAAACTTTACTCCAAGCCACTACCCTTCCAAAAGAAAGATCTGAGTGTCGTCTCCACCTTTCTAATAACAAACTTCAGAAGAATAAATAAGAAGACTAATAAACTTGAATGAAGAACAAAATAGATTTTATAAACTGATTCGCCCCACATACGATAGGAACTTACTACTCTAACTCTTAACACGCCTAAAAATACGGTCAACAAGAGAAGCACAATATGATGCCCGGAGTTTTGAAGAAATCAGAGGCACCCCTAGATACCGCACTGGAAGAATACCCTCGTGGAAAGCTAAAGTATGAAGCAGTTTGCCCTTAAGGATAAGAGAGATACCATAGGAGAATAAATGACTCTTAACTGTGTTCGAGACTAAGCCTGATAAACCATTAAACTGCCAAAAGCCAATCTTGATCAGAGAGACCAATGAGGTATCTACCTTATAAAAAATCATAAGGTCAACCGCAAAACAGAGATGTGTGAGACGGTCCTTAGAACACTGCCAATGGAACTTAAAACCCCGATCACGAGCCATCTAATGAAGTAAGCCTGAGAGAACTTCCATAGCTAGAACAAAAAGATAAGGAGAGATAGGATCACATTGTCGTAGCCCACGACCCCTAGAGGAAAAACCATGCAACTCCCCATTGATAGACACAGAAAACATAGTGTAAGTCATACACTCCTGAATCCAACCCACCAGCCTCTCATGAAAACCAACAGTTTAAAACCTCAACCATAAAGTCCCAACGAACCGTGTCATAAGCTTTCATCAAGTCAATCTTAAGAACACATCTCGGGGGACCTCATTTCCGATGATATTCCAAACTAATTCCAAGCACAATAAAATATTGTTGCTAATATGCCTTCCTTGTAAATAGTGTTACAACAAGAGAAAGGTCGAAAGTCCTTAACCATGGAAGGGTTGGGGATTTTTGGGATCAGAATAGATGTCGCATTAACCATCCTTACGAGACGACAAGAAGAAAAGAAAGAATGAATAACACAAGAATATCATCCCCTATAATTCTCCACGTCTTCTTAAAGAAACCCGAATTAAACCCAGCTGGGCTAGAAGCCTTATTTTACTTCAGAGAGAACAAGACAGATTTAATCTCCTCATCTGAAACCTCCCTGGCAAGAATCCCCTATGCTCAGCAGACACATGCTTAGTAATGGTAGAATGGAGAATATCCATATCAATATCCTACTGACAAGGCTGGGGGCCTCAAAATAGTCTCATAAAAAGATACAATCTCCTCCCTAACCAATACATCATCCTCCACACGAGTCCCATCTTCCTTAGTAACTTAAGTAATTTAACTATGACAATGAACACTCTTCATAGCAGTAAAGAAGAATTTCGAATTCTGATCCCTATGGTTGAGCCACTGAACATGAGATTTCTACCTATTAATGCCCTCATCGGCCCGACTCAAAACACCATACCGTAATAAAAGTCTAGCTTCATCTGCTAACAAAGCATAGTCATTAGGGAAATCCTATAAAGCACACTGCACACTAAACTCCCTCCAAACCTCCAAAACCATACCTGAAAGATTAGAGAAGTTCTCACATTAAACTTCTTCAAGGCCATCTTAGTACTGTTCAGCTTACTACACAAACAAAACATCGGAATACAACTAACATCAATTATCCCAAGCCCTAGCCACAACAGAGAGGAAATCAGGATGATAGCCCAAAAATTAAAGAATTTGAAAGGAATTTTCCTCTTTGGGAGCTCCTCTGAAAGCTTAACCACCATAGGAGAGTGATCTGAAATCTGAGGGGGAAGAAACTGGGCAGCAGACCCCGGGAAAAGACACTCCAAGAAGAGTTAGTAGTAACACCACATAAAATGACACCCTGAAAACTGAAGATCATCCAAACCAGCCTGACCCAAACAACAACCCAAATCATCTTTCCAACAGCCACGACACATAACTGTTAGGGATATGCCCTATACCCAACTTGCGGATGGGCTATATGTACATGTATTTGTAATATTTTCATTAATTAATAAAATGACAATCTTTATTATACGTATCTTACATAACTTATATGAATCATCAAACACTATAATAAAGCCATTTGGAGTAATAAGATGATGGCTTCCACGCCTTATGAGAATCATTACGCTTAAACGTTCCTAGTAATTGTTTTATGAATAATTTGGACGTTCATAAAGTGTAGAGACTAGCATGATTATATGATCTGCCAATAAGTGAGGTAGCCGATCTCTTAGGCTACTAGTAGAGATCCATCCTCTTAGTATATCACATGGATGCATGAGTTGCTCGTGTCTATCGAACTGACTGTCGAAAGTTTTCACATGGAGTGTTTATCCCATGTGTCTATGAGAACTTTCATGTATCGATTGTATGACAAGTCCATAGAATTGAGGCCTTTACAATCTTATGTGTGGATCAAATAACTTTGACATTCTTCTTCCCCTGTTCAAAAGATCCGATCGTAAGGGTATGATTGGGTCATTTGTTGAAATACATGAAGTTTGTAAAGATACAACAGAGAATCGCCACTCTCTCGGATAATATTTTCTTACAAGAGTAGTATTCTAGTTCGCGGGTTGATATGTGTGATCAGTTCTTGAGACTGTGGCCGCAGTGGAAGAATCATGTAAGATTCTTAGGTTAGCACGATTCATGACACTATCAACATCATACCTTTGACTATATGGGTAGGCACTTTCCGTACTCTAGGTCAAAAGGTAGGGATATAGTGAGGCGAGGGATCGTATCATATTTAAATCGCATACAGAATGGGTATATATCTTTCCTTTTCATTTGAGGGCCTTGACTTGTTGCTAGATGTCAACCTTGGTCATTGAAATCGAACGACCATATGATTGGAGGATAATTTATGTTTGATTAAATTATGACGATTCATTTCATGTCCAAGTTGAGGCGAACCCAAAAGGTCACACACAACAAAGTCGAAATCAATGGTTAACAATGCACAAAACAAATTTAACAGCATATATGATTGATGTAGGAATTGTTCATAAATGGTTCAATGTATTTAATTATTGAACAGATCATTTATGAGGTTCCATAGTGGCTTAGTGATTGGTGAATGATGATAGGGGCACTTTGAAAATTGGAATAATAAATAAAATATGAATAGTAATGTGAATAGTAATATGAATAGTAATTTTTTATTTGTTATTTGTTTTGAATTCAATTCGGCCCAAACTCTTATTAGGGTTTTATAATCTCATTAAACCACTAATTTAATATCCAATGGCTAAGATTAAATTAGCATTTATCCCACACCAGATTCTTAATTAATTTTATTGTCTTTGGAGCACCTATATAAAACCAAAGAATTCTTTACAAATTTTTTCACCAAAAACCGTTCATATCTTTGGTTTATATAAGTGAGCAACTCTAAAGTTTAAGACTAAGCCACTGATTTAGAGGATCCTTAAGTCTAACTGACTAAAGGAATCTCAAGTTAAAATTTTTGAGGTATTTGCCTATGCTAGCACCAAGGGAAAAATACCTATGCACTCAAGGCGTAGTGTTGTCGTTGAGTTTTGGCTTTGGTGTGTGCACCTTTGGAAGCCACACACATGGGTGGCTCTTTGGAACGTGGAAGGGCTTGCTGAGTTCAAGAAAAACTTGTAGATTGGAGGGTGGACTGGAGGAGTCTTCGGTTCAAGTAAGTCTTTTTCTTTCTTTCTTTTATTAGAGTTCTTATGATAGTTAGCATGTTTAGGTTTATGTTCTTTTCATGTTTTTTATGAGTTTTTATGCTTAGAATATATAGTAACATGCATAGGCTTGTAGAATAATCAAAACAAATGGGTTTTGGGCAAAGGGATAACAGCATCATAATTTTTTTAATTTTCCACTGCGTACTCGCGACCGCTTCCCCACAGTGGTATCAGCGTATCATTTTTGTTTTGATTAGTTCGCTCTCATTTGAACTCAAAAATGTGTGTGTAAAAGCTCGTTGGAAAGATAACACCCTAAACTTAATTTTCGGCACAAGTTTTGCAAGATTTGGTTAAGATTTGAATTATGAAATTGCATTTAAATTTCACACATCTGTAAAAAAATATGAACAGTAAAATTATTTGAATAAAATAAAATGTAATATCATAATTAAATATTAATCAAAGTTATTTAATGGCTAAAATAATTCCAACATATTAAAACTCATATGTTTGATGATTCTATGTATGATTAGAATTAGCATGATTATTTTAGAGTGCAAGCATCTAGAGTCTTTCTAAGGAAATAAAGAGTGTATTGCTTATCCCTTAGCTAAGTAATTATTACATGATGAACTTAGAAATTTATTAAATTTAAGGCTAATAAATATAAATCACTTGTTTATAATAAAAGACATTATAAAAGATATAAGTGGGGTAGGACCAAGGCGTTAATAAAACTTTCTAAACTAAAGTTAATTAACCAAAGATATTATTCGAGTTAGATAATGATTTGGTGTTTTCCTTCACTCACTACATTTTTATAGCTAAAAGGAAAAGCTATAAAGACATCTAGATATTCATTTACTCAAAGCTTACCTTAAAGCATATTTAAAGTGTTGGACTAATTTGGAGGATCTATTGTTTATTCCTGTGACCAAGGCAATAAGCGCCCAAAAGGTAAGAGTATTTAAGAGAGTTCGCTCCACCCTCCCCCTGGGGAATTTTCAATGGAGGAATCCATTTGACAATTATTCACTTAAATTTCTAAAATCCTCAATAATAATTTAAGTCAAAAATTTGCCTCCCATTGTAAAGTATAGACCCAAAGGGCTTAAACCGTATTGGCAGGACTAGGCTTTACCAGACTGGCCAATACCAACATGTCCCTAAATCGTACTATTAACAATGGTTTGACTTTTCTGAGTCATAAGACGCAGTGACCCTTAGGCGTGGTCTTATAACTTAGTGGCAAAGATTGGGTGTCCACAAGGACTAGTATAAGCTATGGCATGTGATTGCCCAACCCAATGATCAATGAATTGTGATTTATATCATTAATTGGTTGGCAACCTACCTAATTATCGTATTTTATAACGATCGGCCCTAGTCGGAGTTATAAAATGATGATAATGAGATCCTTGCCCATAAGAATCCATTATATTGGGGTTGATACGATTTCCTTAATGTCTTAAAATAATTGAGTGGTAGTAACTTCATAATATTAAAAGTCCATGTTATTATGAAATATTAATGAAAACATATTCCTAATTTTAACATTCTCTCTTAACAGGTGGGTTAAAATAATCACAAACATTCAAATGGTAAATAGAGTATCACTTCGTTCCATCATTGATGAGCATAAGCTCAAAGGGGACAACTACAATGACTGGTTTAGAAACCTTAAAATTATCTTACGATAAGAAAAGATTTTCTATGTTCTTGAAAGACCATTTCGCCCTGAACCCGCAGAAGATGATGACTAAAATACATTTTATACTTGGAAGAAACACGTCGATGATGATGAGCAAGCAGTTTGCATAATGGTTAACTCTATGTCGGACGAACTTCAGAAAGTTCACGAAGATATGGATGCTCAAGCCATCATCTTTCACTTGAAGGAGTTGTATATAACTTCCGTTCATACCGTGAGATTCCAAGTGTCATGTGCCTTATTCCAAAAAAGGTATAAGGAAGGATCTGATAGTGGACATGTGCTTAAGATGATTGGCCATATTGAAAAATTGGCCAACCTCGGGTTCATCATGGATCATGGATAGGTCAGTATCTAATTCTTCAGTCCTTACCAAAAAACTACTCTAACTTTATTATGCAGTTTCATCTGTCTGATAAAGAAGCTACTTTAGCAAAATTGCACAATCTGATAAAAACAAGTAGAGAAGGACTTGAAATCGGAGCTTAAAACCTCCATCATGCTTAAGGGTATGAACCTAAAGCCACGAGGCCTGAAGAAAATTACGGGCAAGGCCAAGGCTCCAGATCACCTAAAGCCCAACGGTAAGGTGGAGAAGAAAATGGGAAATAAGAAATGTTTCTTTTGTGGAAAGAAGGGTCATTGGAAGAAAAACTACAGATCATTGAAAGCCAAAAAAGCTAAAGAAGCCCAAGAGGCCAAGAAGCCCAATGCTTCAGGCATGTTGTATATGATTGAACTATATTTTTCAAAACTCTGAACCTTCTATTTGGGTGCTTGACACCAGTTGTAGGACTCAATTATGTAACAATGTGTAGGGCCTGAGAAACAGTAGGAGACTTCATCATGGGGAGGTTGACTTACGCATGGGTAATGGAGCAAAACTGGCTGCATTGTGCGTGGGGACTTATTCATTAGTTTTGCCGAATGGTTTAGTTTTAGAATTAGAAGATTGTGTTTATGTACCTTCTGTAGTAAAGAACATCATTTCAATTTTTTCTTTATGAAATAAAGGCTTTTCATGCCTAATAAGTTGTAATGAATGTTCTATTTTTTTCAATGAAATAAAATATGGAGATGGTATTTTGAATAATGGTATCTATATCTTACAAAGTAACAAAGGATGTTCAACCTCTGATATATACAATGTTAACTCGAATAATCTCAATGAATCACTTCTATGGCATAGTCGCTTAGGTCATATAAATGAAACTAGATTAACTAAGCTACATAAGGATGGGTATTTCAGACCCTTCAAATATGAATCTTATGGATCTTGTGAGTCTTGTTTACTTGATAAAATGACCAAATTACACTTCAAAGGTAAATGACAGAATGCAGCACAAACATTAGAACTCATACACTCGTATGAATGCAGACCAATATCAGTCACCGCTAGAGGTGGATTCTCCTACTTCATTACCTTTATTGATGATCACTCGCGATATGGGTATATGTACCTATGCGGTACAAATCTGAAGCCTTTGAGAAATTCAAAAACTTCAAAGCTAAAGTAGAAAACCAACTTAATAAAAGTATTAAGTCACTAAGGTATGACCGAGGTGGTGAATACTAAAGCTATGATTTTTAAGATTACTTGAGAGAAAATGATATTGTTTCACAGTGGACTCCTCCGGGAGCTCCACAGCATAACGGGGTCTCCGAAAGGAGAAATTGGACATTATCAGATACGGTCCGATCAATGATGCCAGACACGGATCTACCTCTTTCATTTTGGGGTCTTGCTTTAGAAACTGCAACACTACTACTAAACCAAGTTCCTTCCAAAACTGTTAGTCAAACACCATATGAGTTATGTTCTGGGAAACGTCCTAATCTTGTTGTCTAAGAGTTTGGGGATGTGACGCATATGTTAAGCTCACACAAAATAACAAATTGGATGATAGAGTAGCTCAATATAAGTTTGTAGGATATGCCTTGAACTCAAGAGCATATGTGTTCTACATCCCAAATGAACAAAGAACATTTGTCTCACAAAATACTAAATTTCTAGAGAATGAATTCCTTCTCAAGAAATATAGTGGGAGAAGACTAGACCTCGATGAGGTACGAGAAAAAAAACTAACATAGAAGTAAACCCTAGGCCTCTCAAAAGGGCAGCGACGGAACAACCACAAGGTTATGAACTTAGAAGGTCTGGTAGGGAAAGACATGAGCCTGAAAGATATGGTTTTCATATTGATGAGGAACATGATCAGGTCATCGATAATGACGATCCCACCAGTTATGACGTAGGAATACGTGACATTGATTCAGTCAAGTGGTTTGAGGCCATGAAATCCGAAATAGACTCGATGTATCAGAATCAAGTCTGGGACTTGGTAGATGCACCTGAAGGGATAAAACCAATAGGCTGCAAGTGGATTTACAAGCGTAAAACTAATGTAGAAGGCAACATCCAAACCTATAAGGCTAGGTTGGTGTCGAAAGGTTATAGACAAATCGAAGGAATTGACTATGACGAAACCATCTCGCCTATTGCAATGATAAAGTCCATTCGAATTTTACTGGCACTAGCTGCATACTTTGATTATGAGATTTGGCAGATGGATGTCAAACAACTTTCCTTAATGGGAACCTCGTAGAGGAAGTCTATATGGCACAACCTGAGGGGTTTGCATCTAAGGATGATCATAATAAAGTATGCAAGCTTAAACAATCCATTTATGGACTCAAGCAAGCCTCTAGAAGTTGGAATATATGATTTGATAAGATAATCAAAGAATTTGAATTCATCAAAATTGTAGAGCCTTGTGTTTACAGGAAAAATAGTGGGAATGCTGTTGTATTTCTTGTATTAATATTCGGGAATGATATTCTAATGATGCAAGCCACCAAGCAATGGTTATCTGAGAATTTCTCCATGAAAGATTTGGGAGAAACAACCTATATCGTTGGCATTAAGATCTACCGTAATAGATCTAAGAGGTTGTTAGGACTTTCTCAATCTATATACATAGATAAATTTTTGAAAAGAATCAAAATTGAAGATTCCAAAAGAGGTAATTTACCTACTTATCATAGAATCAAATTATCTAAGGAGCAATGTCCACATACTCCTTCAGATAGAGAGCATATGATTAGGATCCCTCATGCTTCACTAATATGATCGATCATGTACGTCATGCTATGTACTAGACCTGATGTCTCTTATGCTCTTAGCATAACGAGCAGGTATCAGGCAAATCCTGGTGAGCAACACTAGACAGCTGTCAAAATAATCCTCAAGTATCTGAGAAGAACTAAAATGTGTTCTTGACATACGGAGATTGCTTTGAGATGAAAGTCATTGATTACTGTGATGCGAGCTTTCAGACCGATATGGATGATAGCAGATCACAAATAGGACATATGTTTACTTTGAATGGCGGAGCTGTCAGTTGGAAAAGCTCAAAGTAGTCAACTACAGTGGAATCCATCACTGAAGCCGAGTATATTGTAGCATTTGAGGCAGCTAAAGAAGTAGTGTGGATAAAGAAGTTCATCACGAAGCTGGAAATGCTTCTCACGATAAAGAATGGCTTCATGATGTACTGTGACAACACGGGCGCCATTGCTCAATCAAAGGAACCAAGGTCCCACAGAAATCCAAGTATGTACTCAGGCGATTACATCTCATCAGAGAGATTGTTGAGAGAAAAGAAGTTATTATAGAGAAAATACCCACAGAAGATAATCTTGCAGATTCTCTAGCTAAAAGGCTGACTCAACAAAAGCATGATAGGGACACCCGAGAGTATGGTGTCCAGATTCATACTAGTTGGCAATAGTGCAAGTGGGAGATTGTTAGGGATATGCCCTATACCCAACTTGTGGATGGGCTATATGTACATATATTTGTAATATTTTCATTAATTAATAAAATGACAATCTTTATTATACGTGACTTACATAACTTAAATGAATCATCAAACATTATAATAAAGCCATTAGAGTAATAAGATGATGGTTTCCACGCTTTATGAGAATATTTACTCTTAAATGTTCATAATCATAGTTTTATGAATATTTTGAGCGTTCATAAAGCGGAGAGACTAGCATGATGATATGATCCACCCTCAAGTGGGGTAGCCGATCTCATAGGCTACTAGTGGAGATCCGTCCGCTTGATGTATCATATGGATACATGAGTTGCTCGTGTTCATCGAAATGACCGTCGAAAGTTTTCACATGGAGTGTTTATCCCATGTGTCTGTGATAACTTTCATGTATCGATTGTATGACTAGTCCTTAGAATTGAGGTCTTTACAATCTTATATGTGGATCAAATAACTTTTACATTCTCCTTCCCCGGTTCAAAAGATCTGGTCATAAGGATATGGTTAGGTCATTTGTTGAAACACATGAAGTTTGTAAAGATACAACATAGAATCGCCACTCTCTCGGATAATATTTTCTTACAATAGTAGTATTCCAGTTCACGGGTTGAAATGTATGATCAGTGCTTGAGAGTGTGGCCACAACAAAAGAATCATGTGAGATTCTTGGGTTAGCATGATTCATGACACTATCAACATCATACCTTTGACTATATGGGTAGACACTTTCCGTACCCTAGGTCAAAAGGTGGGGATATAGTGAGGCGAGGGATCGTATCATATGTAAATTGCATACAGAATGGGTATATATCTTTCCTTCTCATTTAGGGGCCTTAGCATATTGCTAGATGTCAACCAGGGTCATTGAAATCGAACGACCATATGATCGGATGATAATTTATGTTCGATTACATTATCATGATTCATTTTATTTCCAACTTGAGAGGAACCCAAAAGGTCACACACAACAAAGCCGAAATCAATGGTTAACAGTGCACAATATAATTTAACAGCATATATGATTGCTGTAGGAATTGTTCATAAATGGTTCAATGTGTTTAATTATTGAAAAGATCATTTAAGATGTTCCATAGTGGCTTCGGTATTGATGAATGACGATCGAGACACTTTGGAAATGGAATAAATAAATAAAAAATACGTGAATAGTAAATTTTTTTTATTTGTTATTTATTTTGAATTCCAATTCGGCCCAAACTCTTATTAGGGTTTTATAATCTTATTAAACCACTAAATTAAGATCCAATAGGTAAGATTAAATTAGCATTTATCCCACATTGGATTCTTAATTAATTTTGTTGTCTTTGGAGCACCTATATAAGCCCAAAGAATTATTTATAATTTTTTACACCAAAAACCTTTCATATCTTCGGTTTATATAAGTGAGCAACTCTAAAGATTAAGACTAAGCCACTAATTTAGAGGATCCTTAAGTCTAATTGACTAGAGGAATCTCAAGTTAAAAGTTTTAAGGTATTTGCCTAGGCTAGCACCAAGGGCAAAATACCAGTGCACTCAAGGGGTAGTCTTGCCGTTCAGTTTTGGCTTTGGTGTTGCACCTTTGGAAGCCATACACTTGGGTGGCTCTTTGGAACGTGGAAGAGCTTGCTGAGTTCGAGAAAAGCTTGTAGATTGGAGGGTGGACTGGAGGAGTCTTCGATTCAAGTAAGTCTTTTTCTTTCTTTATTTTAATTAGAGTTTTTATGATAGTTAGCATGTTTAGGTTTATGTTCTTTACATGTTTTTTATGAGTTTTTATGCTTAGAATATATAGTAACATGCCTAGGCTTGTAGAATAATCAAAACAAATGAGTTTTGGGCAAGGGATAGCGGCATCATAATTTTTTTAATTTTTCGTTGCGCACTCGCGGCTGCTTCCCAACAAGAACCACCACTATGCTCAATCGGAATGCGAATGTCATTGAAATCCCCTAAAACTAGCAAATGAGAGTCATCAAAATCACTATTTACAAGAAGTAACGGCTTTACTGACATCTATGCGTCAATGATAAGCTTCCCATCTAATTTTCTTATAAATTGGCAAACAATGTCTTTTAAAGTCAGATTCTCCAGATTTAATTATTGTCTTTCTTTTCAAAACTGTGTATGTAATATGCGAATTGCGTGATACACATATCCATTGGGATGCGTCTCAAGAGTCAATGATATGTCATCTAAAAACTTCTTACTCATGTCATCCCTAATGAATTTAATTTTATCTTCGCGGTTATCAGACATCATTCTAAAGAACTACAATGAGTATTACATGTCATGCGTGTAAATTTATAGCAAACATCTAATTTTTTAGCTTGTCTTTTTTGAGCATATGTGATTTTTCCTAAACCAAACAGATATGAAACAATAGAGTCAGATGACTCACCTGCTATCGGACCCGTGCTTAAATAATCCAACAAATATCATTAGGAATACCTTTGATCATCAGAAATCTCATTTGTTCTGAGCGAGCTTTGTAGACCTTCATCAGAGAGTTTTGATGGAGAGAAGGAAATTTCTTGTGAAGATTTGCGAGAACGTCTTCCATCCAGAAATGTGACTTTATCTAAAAAATTAAAACACACCAAATGTCAATATATATAAATAAATTGCATGGGTTGCCTCTCTGCTAGCGCTAAGTTTAACATCGTCAGCTAGACATGACGTCCCTAACGTTAGGCTTGATTTGAAAGTGTGACACTTTCTTTCTGTCACTGAAATGATTCTCCCCAGTAGTGCTTGACACGCTGGCTTTTAACTTTGAATATATCGTTATAGTTGGGATCAAGTAACTCAACGGCTCCGTAGGGTAAAACTTGAGTGATTAAGAATATAGACATGACCACCGTAATTTTAGCTTTCCAGGAAAACGTTTCAACTGTGAATTGTATAACAGCACCTGCTGCCCTGGTTTCAGTTGTTTGCGTACTATTTTTTTTATCATGCCATTTCTTAGTCTTTTCTTTGTATATTCTGCATTCTCATAAGCCTGTAGGTGAAATTCCTTCATTTCGTTGTGTTTTTAGAGCCTTCTCTCTCCCGCTGCTTGTAGATCAAGATTTAACTTCTTCAGTGCCTAGTACGCTGTATACTAAAGTTCCATTGGCAGATGGTATTCTTTCCCAAACACAATTCGATATGGGACATACCAATAGGTGTTTTGTAAGCTGTCTGGTAGGTCCATAATATTTCATCTAGTTTCGTAGACCAATCCCTCCTTATTGATCCAATGGTTCTCCCTAAGATTCTTTTGATCTCTTTGTTTGAAACTTCAACATGCCCATTTGACAGTGAATGGTAAGCAATGGCAAGTTTATGAGAAACTCCGTATTTGGATAGGAGTGCATCGAAGTTTCAGTTGCAGAAGTGTGTGCCACCATCACTGAAAATTGCCCAAGGTATTTCTAAGTGAGTGAAAATATTCTTTTCAAGGAATTTTGTCGCCAATTTTGAATCATTTGATGGTATTGTTATTGCTTCAACCCATTTGGAGACATAGCCTATTGCAACTAGTATGTACAGGTTCTCGAATGATGGAACAAATGGTCTTATAGAATCAATCCCTCATACATCGAATATCTCCACTTCCAGAATATTTTGCAGAGGTCCTTCATTTCTCCTTGAAATATTTCTCGTTCTTTGGCACCTGTCACATTGAAGAGCAAATAAGTAAGCATCTTTATACAGAGTAGGCCATAATAAACCTGATTGTAGGACTTTAGCTGTAGTTTTATCTCCTTTTAAGTGTCCGTCGTATGTAATGAATGACAATACTAAATAACCCTATTGACCTCCTCTTGTGGAACACAACGTCTCAGTAATTGATCAGTACAACATTTAAATAGGTGCGGCTCATCCTAGACATAGTGCTTGACTTCCTTAAAGAATTTATTCCGTTGCTGATGTGTCCATTCCAACAGCTATTTTCCCGATACTATGTAGTTTACATAGTCAGCATACTAAGGGACTTCCTGCTGTTTGATGGGAAACAACTATTCATCTAAAAAAATTTCTTTGATTGTCATCCCACTGCTAGTTGTTTCTCCATTCTCGAGCCTCGATAAATGATCTGCCACTTGATTTTCTGTCCCTTTACTGTCTCGGATCTCCACGTCAAATTCTTATAGTAGAAGCACCCAACAAATCAATCTGGGCTTAGCATCTTTCTACGTCATCAGGTATTTGATTACTGAATGATCTATGTAGACCACCACTTTCGGACCTAGCAGACAAGAGCGGAATTTAACAAAAGAAATCACAACTGCGAGCAACTCTTTTTCAGTTGTTGTGTAATTGAGTTGTGCTTCATTTAGAGTTGTGCTAGAGTATTAAATGGTGTGGAAACCTTTTGCTTTGCGTTGTCCCAAAATCGCCCCTACAGCAAATCACTAGCATCGCACATCACCTCAAATGGAAGAGTCTAGTATGGTGCTACTATGATAGAGGCAGAGACCAGCTTCTGTTTCAAGATCTCAAAGCTTTGTGGCATTCTTTGGTGAAGTTGAATGTCACATCTTTCTCCAGTAGATGGCATAGAGGCTTATAGCAATCTTAGAGAAGTCTTTGGTAAATCTTCTGTAAAAGCATGCATGTCCGAGAAAACTTCGAATCCCTTTGACGGATGATATTGGAGGTAGTTTTTCTAGTGTCTCAATCTTTGCTTTGTCTAACATGATTCCCTTTTGAGAGATTTGATGTCCTAAAATAATGCTCTCTTGCACCATGAAGTGTCATTTCTCACAGTTGAGTACCAGATTGGTATCTTCGCATCTTTATAACACTCTCTCCAGATTTTACAATCAGTGGTCGAAAGAGTCTCCAAACACAGAAAAATCATCCATGAAAACCTCCATACTTTGTTCCAGCATGTCTGAGAAGATGGACATCATGCAACGTTGAAATGTGGCAAGAGTAATACATAGTCTACATAGCATCATGTGGAAAGTAAAAGTACCATATGAGCATGTAAAAATGGTTTTCTCCTAATCTTCTAGGTAATGACAATCTGATTATACCCCGAGTATCTTTCCAGAAAATAATAGAATTCATGTTCCGCCAGTCTATCTAGCATTTGGTCAATAAATGATAGTGGGAAATGAACATTCCTTATTGCTTTGTTCAACTTCCTGTAGTCCATGCATACTCTCCATCTAGTCACTGTTCTTGATGGAATCAGCTTGTGTTTTTTCATTTTTGACTACAAAATTTCCTCATTTCTTTGGCATAAATTGTATAGGACTCACCCACGTGCTGTCAAAGATGGGGTAGATGATGTCGGCATCCAACTATTTGATAATTTCTTTCTTCATGACTTCTTTCACCAGCAAGGTGCGAAGAATAATGAAATCTACTAGGAAAATGAATTTTTCGACTTTGACCAATATATCTTCATCTATACCTCTCGTAAATGTGAGTGATCCATCAAAAAATTGCAGAGTAACTGAGGTGAGCTTTGCTTCTCAAATCTGTAATTTCCTGTAAATAGACAAAGACATCAAGTTAATGCTCGCACCTAAATCACACAAAGCCTTACCAAAGTAATGTTCGCTTATGATGCAAGGAATGGTGAAACTGCCAAATCTTTCAACTTTGGGGGAAGCTTCCTCTGAATGATGGCACTGTATTCTTCTGTCAATGCTATTGTCTCATAATTTAACAATCTTCGCCTTCGTGACAGAATATCTTTCATGAATTTGACATAGCTAGGCATTTGTTCCAACGCTTCTGTAAATGGAATGTTGATATACAACTTTTTAAAGATCTCAAAGAATCGAGCAAACTGCTTGTCAAGTTTATGTTTCTGGAGACGCTGTGGAAAATATGGAGGTGGAGTAAATCGATCTCGATCATTTTCTTTTGCCTCTTTTTCCTCTATCCGTGGCTCTGTTTCGCTGCTTTCTAATGGAACTTCCTCAGTGGATGTTGTAGGAGCGAAGTGGGGTTTACCGCTATGCCTATGATGTTCAATGACCACGACACTGTTGGGCTCACAGCCCGTAGAGAGTATGGATTAGCCCACGGGGGACTAAACTAGAGAATGAAGGAGTCGCCACCGAGTGTAAACTCGGAAAGATTTAAGGCCTCACTCACCCCTCGCAAGGGAAGACCTCAAACTGTTAGGTTCGGAATGGTCTCGTACTTATGCCAGTATAATGTACGGGTTCACATGATGGTATAGTCAAGTCTTAAGGCAATTCATGTATAAAAGCGAATAAAAATGTAATATCATACCCAACGAAGATAATAACCATAGTTATATAGTTCCAAAAGAATATTAAATTAAGAAATATGAGATGCGACAATGAAAATTATAATAAAATATTCAAAAGCAAATGATTCATTAAGATAAATGGCAAAAAATGGGTTAATCACGCATATTTAAGTATTTCTCGAGTGGAACTTGGAGTTGTATACCAAGTAAAAATCGCACTCTCGTCCATTCAGAATTTACGTCTGGGTTTCCATCCGATATATAGCATAGGATAATGACACACATAATCATTACAACGTGAACAAAAATAAAAAAATAGACACGAGATAATATTACAATGCATATACGTATGATCATCAACATGACCAAACATAAACAAAATAAAGGCAAAATAATAAAATTACGAAAAAAGGTGAATAAATAAATAAAAAAAGATAAATAATGAAATGCCAAAGAAGAAATGTAAACAGAGATTTGGCCATCTTTGATGTAGGTCTTTGCATACCCGGCTGGACGTATTTCACGTCCAGCCAGGCAAGTAGTGTCCAGAGCTGTAAATATGGTAAGGTGCCATCAGGTCTTACCTTTTAAGCTGTTTTCTCGAAAGTGCATTAGGCCGTTGCCGAAAGGATCGCTGGTTTGCTATTTATAGTTATTGGTTTACTGTTTCTACTTGCTTTTTCACTATTTTTGCCACTGTTTTGCTGTTTCTACTTGCTATTTCACGCCATTGGTTGCTATTTGCTAGTCCCTGTTTCACTGGTTACTGGTCGCTATTTCGCTAGTTGTTTTTCGGTGATGGCTGGTGATTTTTTCGATGATGGCTGGTTTTTCGATGATGGCTGGTTGTTTTTTTGGTGATTCCCCACTCCTCTCACGTTTTTTTCCTTTGTTTTTCAGTGATCCCCTAGGGTTTTTTTTTCAAAAGTTGCCGCTAAAGAAGATGAAGAGAGCCCCCATTTTGTTGATGACTTGGTCCATTTTATAATAATTTGAAGGGATCTCCAAATAGGGAAATAAATCATGAAAATCTGGGAAATATATTATCAACTTATTTTGGGAATAAAATCCTATAAATTTGGTGATGATGAGATCTCAAATCTTGTTAAATTGGTGAGGATGAGATTCCAAAATCTCATTAAATTGGAAAGTGTCGATGCTCTCATAACTAAGGAGAATTATCATATTTAGGAAGATTTTGCATGGGTCGATTGCATAGGGTCTTGGGCCGATTGCATGGTCATAGGGTGGATGGGCTGATTGTATTGGCAGATGTCTGTCCGCGGCAATGATTTAAAGCAGAGGCTGACTAAGCGAATATGAGGTTAGCTAGTGAGTTCGAATCCGATGAGGTGCTAATTTTGGAGGTTTTCATTCCTTCTGTCATCATTTTTCGTAACTTTCATAATTTTTCAGGTAGTACCTCCATACGAGTCTCATCATTGGGCTTATGCAATACAATCGCCCCCACTTTGATGAGGCTTGTGCATTGTGTGGCAGTGACAACCCTATCAAAGTCATGCAAGCATTTTTACTTACCTGGTTCGATGACTGTTGTCGGACTTACCTTTTGTTTCGCTACTTTTATGAGATGCTTCGATCTTTGGGATTTATTCCCAAATTAAGTTGAGTTTATGGTGAGGTGCTTCGACCATTGGGATTTATTCCCGAACCATACTGAGTGTGAGATGCTTTGATCTCTGGGATTCATTCTCGAATTGACGGTGCGGTGCTTCGACCTCTGGGATTCATTCCCGAATCATACTGGGTGTGAGATGCTTCGTTATGTGGGCATTCCCGAACTGATGGCGAGGCTCTTCAACCTCTGAGATTTATTCCCGAACCATACTGGGTGTGAGATGGTTCGTTCTCTGGGATTCATTCCTGAACTATTGATAATGTGGGCCTCAACCTTGGGATTCATTCCCGAATCTGTTGATAATGTGGACCGCGACCCTAAGATTCATTCCCGAACTATACTGGGTGTGAGATGCTTCGATCTCTGGGATTCATTCTTGAACTGTTGATAATGTGGGCCTCGGCCCTAGGATTCATTCCCATAATTATTGATCATATGGGCCTCGACCCTGAATCGTCCTTATTCTTGAGGATTTTTTCTCGTTCTCATTCTCAAGATTGTTCTCCATTTTCAAAGTTCCTCTCCATTCTTGGAGTTGCTCGTCTTAATTCATGAGGTTCCTCTCCATTCTTGGAGCTGCTCGTCCTCATTCCCGAGGTTGCTCTCCATTCTCAGAGTTCCTCTCCATTCCAGGAGTTCTTCATCCTCATTCCCGAGGTTCTTCTCCTTTCTTGGAGTTCGTCTCCATTCTTAGAGTTGCTCGTCCTCATTCCTAACGTTGTTCTCTATTTTCAGAGTTTCTCTCCATTCCCGGAGTGCTTTTTCCTCATTCCCGAGGTTCCTCTATTTTTTATAGTTGCTCGTCCCTATTCCCGAGGTTCCTCTCTATAGACATATATCGGACGCATGCTTCTGATATATTTGGATCATGTTTGGATCTTCTAAGTATATCATGGTTTTCATACAAGTTGGTCTGTTATCATTTTAAAGTATTCAATCATATCATTACGAGGTGTAAACTTGTCTTAGTTGAATAAGGCCCCACAGGTTTACACTTTTACGATATTGTGGCTAAACAACTTCAAATGATAGGGGGCCCAAACACAAAGTGGCCCATCAGTATTTCAGAAACTTTTGGCTTAATTGTCATAAGACACGAACTCGTTCCAGTTTAAATGGCCCAACAAGTTCACATTTTTTGACAAGAAGTCCAATAGAATCCAAATAACGATAGTCCCAAACACAAGAATAAAGGAATGGTTTCTATTGGTCATAAAACTAGGGTTCAAGTGTGGGTTTATGAGAGTGTAGACAAAGGCTCCCACTGGCGAAGGATTGCCCACTACTAGGACTCCTCACTCAAGGGTTCGAGTGACCAAGTGAGCGTGCCATTTTTATACCTTAAAATACGTGCCAATGAGTGATGATACATGAATGACTATCAAATGGATTTCTTATTGAAGATTCCCCAGAGGGAGGGTGGAGGGAACTCTCTTAAATACCATTGCCTCTTAGGCTCTTAACGTCTTGGTGACAGGAATAAACAATAGGTCCTCGAAATTTGTCCATCACAGTAAGCATCGAGTAAATGATTATTTAGTTGCCTTCACAGCTTTTCCCTTCAGCTATAGAAAGGTAGTGAATGAAGGAAGACACCAAACCATTAACTAGCTCTAATAATGCATTTGGTTAAACCCATTGGTCCCAACCCACTTGTAGACACGGTTAACTAAAGTAAAAATCAAAAACATTACAAGACATTATTTTGGGGCCGATTCTCTATCACCAGTGGAGTCGGCAGACTATATTACATAGAAATCGGTGACTCTGGTCTAGGCTTGCGGCCCGATCGGGAGTATGGAGTAGCCCGTGGGTGACTAAATCGGAGAATAAGGGAGTCACAACCCAGTGTGAACTGGGAAATGATTTAATGCTACACTCAGTCCTTGCAAGGGAAGACCTCAACCGTTGGGTTCGGAATAGTCACTTACTTATGCCACTTGTAATGGACGGATTTATGTGATAATGTAACCACGTCTTCACAACATACATACCCAATAAGAACCTACATCTAAGTTTGCATACAACCTATATCTAAGTTTGCATAAGTCCTATATCTAAGTTTTCATGCATAAAAGTAAGTCAGAATAAACACAATCTCATGAACACATCAAATTGATAAACGCGGAAATATAAGTAAATAATTGTCTAAACATAAATATTAAAGAGAGATAATCCAATTCCTAATCGTGAAAGAAATAACTAAATCATGCATGAAAATAAAATACTATTTCTAATAAACAATGGATAAACACAAGATTGGATGAAACGAAATATGTGCGTTTCCCAAGCGGAACGTGGAACTATATCCCAAGCACAGACTGTACTACTATCCACTCGGATTCGCCTACGGAATTTATGTCTGGGTTTCTATCCGATATACCGCGGGAGAATTCACAAAATCATTCATCCAATGGCCACAACATATATGAATCAACAATACGCATGCGAAGAAACACTAATAAATAATTAAAAAGATGAACGTTGATAAATAAAAGGGTGCCCTCAGGTCTAACCTTTTAAGTCATCTATTGGAAGTGCATTACACGGTTGTCGGAAGGGTTAATGCTCTGCAACTCCTCATGTTCACTAGTTCAATGTTTTCCTTCATTGCTTTACTATTTTAGGCTGTTGTTTTCTCTGTCTTTGCTGCTGTTTTTGGCCACTATTTTTGCAATAATTAAGTACTGTTTTAGCTTACTGTTTTGTGGTTGTAAAGGTGTATTGGTGCTGCGGTTTTTGCGGTTATTTGGGTAGTTTTACAGTGATTTGGGGGCAATTTTCTGTGCATGATTTTTGGTGGTTTAGGGGCAGTTTTTTGGACAGTATTTTTTTCGATGGTTTAGGAAAAGTTTTCTGGGCAGTATTTTTTGTGGTTGAGTGGCAGTTTTTTATGTAATTTTTGAGTGCAGTTTGGGGTGGTTTCGGAGTAGTTTTTTTGAGTGCAGTTTGCAGTGCTTTTAGGCATTTGTGAGGCTTATTGTTTCGGTATTTTGAAGGCTTTGTGGGCTGTTGTTTTGTGATAGTTTAAGGGCTATGTGGGGACTATCTTACGGTGACGATGGGGCTGGTTTGTGGTGATGTTTTCGGTAATGAAAGGGGCTGATTTGTGGTGATGTTTTCGATGATGATGGAGGGTATATGGGGGCTTTAGTTCTTGGTAATGTGGAGGGATGTATTAGGAGGTGGTTTTCGGCAATGTGGAGGCTATTCTTCTTTGTCTTAGGCGTGTATGTGCTGGTGGTGTTAAGGTTTGGTTTGTACTCCTTTTTATAAGAAAGGTTTAGGGTTTTCCTTGTACGAGAAGGGAAGGAATCATACAATTATAGAGGATATCTTTTAATCAGTGTACTACAAAGAAAGGATATCTCCAATTTAGGGAGGTGATTTGTTTTAGTTTAGGAAATGGATTTATGGGATTTGATTTGATTTCTTTAATTTGGGAGTGTGATTTGATTTGATTTATTTAAATCAGGAAGGTGATTTGTTTGGATTTCAACATGTGTTTAATATGTTAATTATCTTTTTTGGGGGATTTGGGCGTGTGGCTTGGCCTTTTATGGGCTTGGGCGTGTGGTTGGTGGTGTATAGGCTTGGGTGTGTGGCTTGCGGGATTTTGGACCGCGGATAAATTTTATAATAGAGGTCCAACGAGCGAACCCAAAGCTAAGCAAATGAACCAAGTCTAACGAGGTATTGATTTCTAAATTTTCCCTTCCGATGTCCGTTTCCCACCATTTCCGCAACTTAAATGGTAGTGCCTCCATATGAGGCTCATCATCGGGACTTATATGCAAAAATGCAGTGCCTATAGACACCATCTGAAAATTGAGAAATTACAAGGATAAATGTCAGCTATAAAAAGAACTACAAGAATATAGCCCAAAGGTCGGCCGAACATCACCTATAACCGGCCTATCTTACTCTAGTTAGTAAAACCAGTCGAATATTTTTTGAAAACCCTAAATCCTGCCAGAAAAAATATGGATGTCATTGATGAGCAAATTTTCAATTACCAAAGGCACGAGATCTGATTATGGTTGGCCTGATATATAATTAAAATTACACATCTGGCCGGACATGCGTTAATTGGTCAACACACAAGCAAATTTCAATAAGCTGAAGTCAGAAACTGACATAAGTCCGGTCAGACATACATTTCAAATTATAAGTCCGGTTGGACATTCATCGGACGTTCCAATCCCATAAATCCAGTAAGGTAAAACAGAGATGATAGAAGCAAAATCCTCTGCTTCCCTCTTCCTATCTCAGGCCTCTCATTTGCACTATAAAATGAGACATCCATCTTCGCATGAAAATGAAAGATTATTTGAAGGGGAGGCTAGTTTTTGGAATCCATGACCTAAACATAAACCTTAAAAATCTAAAACCCTTAAGAGAGAGAAAGAGAGAGTGTGAGAAGTATAAGTCCGGTTGGACATTCATCGGACGTTCCAATCCCATAAATCCAGTAAGGTAAAACAGAGATGATAGAAGCAAAATCCTTTGCTTCCCTGTTCTTATCTCAGGCCTCTCATTTGCACTATAAAATGAGGCATCCATCTTCACATGAAAATGAAAGATTATTTGAATGGGAGGCTAGTTTTTGGAATCCATGACCTAAACATAAACCTTAAAAATCTAAAACCCTTAAGAGAGAGAAAGAGAGAGTGTGAGAAGCAAACACCCACCTTTGGAGTTCCTTACCCTTATTACGAATCCATCAATCACCCGATGATCATAAGTGTCTTTAAATCCAAACTACATAGAAAATGTATGATTTGAGGGTACCCTTCATATTCATACACATTTTAGAGTCTCTGTTTTGACACCGTATCTCCCACCGGACATACAACATGTCTAGCCGGACATGCACAGACATCCGGACTTGCTCACTACTTTATGTATAGTATTGCATGCCTAGATATTTTTAATGTTGCTCATCAAATTAATTTATGCATGATTATTTATTTTATTCTGTTATTTTAACTGATTAATATGCATGTGTTTATTTTACCGACTAAGTTATAATTGATATGCATGATTAATTTTTCCCTTGATTGCTTTATACATGTTCTATTTATGAAATAAGTCTGGCTGAACTTTTCCTATGTTGACCTGATATGTTTTTATATTCGGTCATGTGACTCTGTGGTATATAGGATAAATATCCGGACGTAAGTTTCATAGCTGATTTTCAATGGACAGTAATATGGTTTGCACACAGGATACAACTCAATGTGACACAAGGAGATGGTCATTTCATCACTATGATATCAATAATGCATGTTTATTATATCTGTAATAATTGGACGATGTTTTTTTGTTTCTGGTTTATGCAGTATATCCGGCCAAACTTCTAGTAAGCACGGCCGGGAATGAAAATTGAACACTATATCCAATTGAATTTAGTCCATGTCAGGCCTGACCTCTCCATGGCCCGGCCGACTAGTACATGCTTTAGCTTATTTAATCAATGCTCTAATAGTTTCTTCCTATATTAAACTTTATTTGTTTACTGTATTTTATTATATGGTTCCACTATGTTTGTTATTTAATTTATTATCAATAATCTTGAATTATACGACATGGGGATACCTCATTTAAGAGTAAATATTATACTAGTATTAGTAAGGGACAATTCTGAACCCGAATGAGTTTAAGTTCGGACCTTGCGAGGGGATTATTGCTACCTTAAATCATTCACAATGTTTTATACCAAGTGGTGACTCCTTTATTCTCCAATTAGTCTTCTCGTGAGACTATCTGTACTCTTTATAGGATACGAGCCTAATAATATAGTGGTGGCCGATGTCATATGTATAATTTTAAATATATATGGCGACTCCACTAGGAATAGAGAATTGGTCCTAAAAAAATACCTTGTAGTATTTAGGGCGAGATTGAGGATAACCATGTCTTTATCTTTGGATACCCTATTTAACCCCGATGATGTTACATATTGAGAAATCGCTTTCACTCAAGGTGGTGGATTGGTTTGTGATGATAACCATCACTTACAAGCACGTACCCTTGAGAATAAAGGTGTGTTCACTTGGTCAATTGAACTTTTGAGTGGGGATACCTAGTTATGGAGAACCTTTTATGTCATTAGGTATAAAAAATATGCGTTCACTTGGTCGATTTAACCCATGATTGAGGAGACCTTGTTATAAGCAACCCTTTACCGATAAGAGGCTAGGCCTTACCCTTTTAAGCCCACATGAAAACCCATATATGGCCCTTAATCATTTGAAAGTGTTTGGACCTTTTGCTATAAGATGTAAAACTTGTTAAGTCTTTTTAACTAGGACAAGCTACATTTCATGATAATTAGGCCCAATTCCATTGAAATATCAATAGGATACCTTGTATGCAAACTTCATTGGGCCTAAAAATGTTTAGTTAGATCCAAAAGTGCCTAACTATTAGTCTGATTCTCACACTGACTTTCATCCAGAAACGGGTGCTCATTGTTTTGCCCATTTAGATGTTCTTAAACATTTCTAAACCCATTCCAAAATAACTGAGATTACTTAGGGTCCAATCCATCATTTTCAAAGAATAACACGATCCCCGTATTAGGCTTAGTCATTTTTATAAATGGGTGGCCTTTATGTTTTAATGATGGAACGAAACCAAAATAGCTAAGGTTTACTTTTAGCATAGGAGAGAACGAACTTATGTACCTCTCGTTGGTGCATAAGTGATGTCATACCTAGGTTAGATATGAGACTTACAACTTGTGTAGGAGGAATAAGGTTGGAAGGGTATATGTTGATGTTTGAGCACATTATGCATCTCATATATTACATACATACATGCTTTATGCTAACACCATGAGATGAATCCATTATAACGACCCATTAGGTTAACAAAGAGGGGAAATTAGTTAAAAAAAATAGATAACAGACATAAAAATAACAAGTAATGATAGTTCTCGTATGGATCAATTGGAATCAATAATACATAAGATAGTGAAAGAATTAAAAATTTTAAACAATATCATCACCAACTTGGCAGCAATCCAAATGATGCCTCGAATAGTAGAAAACGAGACTAGTGAATATAACAGCAGAAGACATTCTTATGTTAGATGACGATATGGATGAGTACGTTACATGGATATTATCCCTAGCTCAACCAAGAATTCATCGGAATCGCTATCAAGGTATTATTCTCTATGATCTGATCATAGAGTTTTGATTGTCTTATATAATTGGTTATCAACCTCAGCATGATACTCGTTGAACTTTTCAAAAGTATCTTAATTATGCTGCATTAGGTAAACGTACCATATCTAGAATAATCGTTAATAAATGTGACAAAATATTCATAACCTCTTCAAGCTCTTACATTAATTAGTTTGTAAACGTCAAAATGTATCAGATCAAGTGGTTCACTTGCTCTTATAACTTTTCCAGTAAATGGTCTATTGGTCATCTTTCCTTCTATACAAGAATCATAGACTAGTAAAGTTTCAGCTTTAACTGATTTTAAGCTTCGTTCTTTATCAATCTATCTATCTGGTTAAGGCTAATATAACCAAGTCTAAGATGCCACAAATACGTGTCATCATGAGAAATCTTTTACCATTTTGTTTTAGGTTTTTCAACCTTAAATATTTCAATGTTGAGTAGTGAATTATATGTTGATGGCCTTACCACATATTAATTATTTTTAAAGTTTCTTGTGCATATAGTTAATCCATTTCTAGCAATAATAACCAAATTATTATTAAACAATATAGAAAATTTTTCATCCAAAAGTTAGAGATAGAAATCAAATTCCTACGAAAACTAAGAATAAATAACACATTGTTCAAATGTAGATAACTATTATTGGAAAAAATTTAAACTTGAAACTCCTATTTCTCATGCTGAAATGGCATCCTTTGTCCCAACCTTCATGGTATAGTCACCTTCAGCGAAGTCCTTCCATGAGTCAAGTAGCTACAAAGAAAAACAAACATCATTAGTGGTTCCAATATCAACAATCTATGAGATTTTATCATCCTCCACTAATAGAGATTCGATGACAAGTAAATCATATTTACTTGTGGCCTTCTTCTCTTTCAGCTCAATGAGATATTTTGGATAGTTCCTTTTAAAATGCCCATCCTTGTTGTAATGGAAACATTTTCCTTTAGGCTTGGCATCCTTGGAGTTCTCTTGTTCTTCTTTTTAGGCTTTGCCTTAGCCTTCCCAGATCATTTCTTCTTCGTTTTTGCAGATTTAGAAGATTCATCAATATTTGCCTCTCCAATAGGCTTACAAGGATCCACCAGCATGGACTCATAATGGGTGAGCTCATTAAGTAGTTGAGTCAAAGTAAAAGTCAACCTGCTCATAAAAAGTTGCTTATAAACTATAAGAAACTCTTTGGAAGAGTTTCCATGATCATGGTCACCTGCTACGCTCGTCAATACGAGCTCCATAAGTTTCGGTCAAGTTGATATAGGTTATATGTTGGACAATTATGACCCATAGCATCACTATTTGTAAAAGACATGGTGTTCTTTGTATAAATTAACTATGTGACAAAATAGATTTCTCTTTTATCATTTGTAATTGGATTACTTGGATATATAAATGATAAAAGTCCATATGATTAGTACCAGATTAATAAGATATGAGAGAATATTAATCCAGGAAAGGTTTAATCATTAAATATCCCTAGTCGTAGTATTATCGAGACTGGACATCGATAATACGGAATAGGCTAGTATTACGCTTGTGCGAGTTATGGATGCTTAACGGCATAGTTCTCATATAATTAAGTATTGGATACTTATGCAAGTGTGATATGAGGTTCTATTAGCCGTTTAACCGGGAACTGCTTCACTTTGGATAGACCCTCGAAATCCCATTGGTAGTATGACTATGTGTTTATGGGAATCCAAATCAGGGTAGGTGTATTTAGTCTTAACTTGAGACTTGCATCGCTAATACTTGCGACAATCAGTACTATTTGGTTTTGATCGTCCGGGGCTTTAACAGGTTCTGTGTACGCCTCTTCTGGGTTTACTGAGAGTCGTAGTGTATTGGGTGTGATGTCCAGATGGAAGTATCACTTCAGTCATATAGAGATGATAATCACGTAGGGATGCAGAACTAGTACTCTTATATGCTGCAGCTATCGGGATAATATGACTAGGTCATGATTATTCGATTACAGAAACTAGTTAGTAGTGATCTGATATATGCTTCGTACGGGGCCGACACAATTCCAACCCTAGGCCTAACATGTGACATCCGATATTGGACCGTAATACACAATACATTGTATACTACACCTTATATAGATTATATAAATTCCATGTTGAATATATTTTTGGAGAATTGGGTAGGCACGGTGCTTTGCTAGAAGCCGACCATGTCTTATAAATCCATGAGAACGTGGTACGCGGTACGTATGTGTCAGATAGTTTGACAACCAAATTTACTGCTAACATATCCAGGAATCTCTTAGGTTGCTTTCCAAAGATTCACCGATGACATTTGACTTGAACAGAATTAATCTGGGATTAATTATGAGAGAGAAAATTAATCTGGGATTAATTCCGACAAGAATAAATCTAGGATTAATTATCAAAGAGAGAATTAATCTGATATTAATTACATCATGAATTAATCTGGGATTAATTCGTGAAGAAGAGAGAACGCGATTAATTTGGAATTAATCGATAAAATAAATTTATTATTTAAATTTGATTTTTCTGTTTAATTAATTTAATTAGGCTAAAATAATATATCAGATATATTAATTGAAATCGGATTTCAATACGGAATTAAAATTAGATTTTAATTCAAGCGAACGAATTAATTTGGAATTAATTCGTAAGCGACTTCCGTAATAATTTTACTGGGTATTATTTTTTAATTACATCGCGACGGAAAATTTGTTTAGTCGGATTAAGCGAACCGAGCCCAAATTGTGTTGTATAAGCCAACTAGATTTGAAATTAATTGGGTGGGACCCACAAATCACAGCACTTGTCACTATGTGCTGGAAGTAGTTGGAATAGTAATTAGATTACTTATTACACACACCTACCAACTTTGGAAGACTAACTTTTGTATATGTTTTTGAAAAACACAAAAGTTACTATTCATTCTCTTTTTCCTCTTGTTGGCCGAACTTTATCTCTTCTCCATTGAATTTTTTTTTTCAAAAATTCAAGAAAGCTAGCACTTTAGAGAGCCAAAAAAATATGGTAAGGAAACTCACCATTGAGTTTGGAATTCAAATCAAAGGCTTGGAGCTTCTATCTTCAAAGAAAAGTTTTGAACTTCTCATCCAAATCGATGTAAGTCTTCCGCAAACTTTCTTACTAGATTCACACTCAAATCAATGATTAGATATCCTTGGCATGTCTATGACTCTAACAATGTTATCAGAGGCAATCTAAGCATGATTTGAATAACATGGTTCTAAAGTTTAATTTGGGATTTTTTACTTGGAACTTGATTTACCTAAATTGATTGTGTTGTTGTGTTTAGATGATGATGAATTTTATTTATGCATCATTAGATTTGAGAAATTGATTGGATCAAAAATTTCCCTGAATCATAAGCTATGGCCGAATATGAACCATTAGTGAGCTCATGGTGATTTTTTGAAAAATTCACAATTAGATGTGCTGTTGGCATGAAATGTATATTAAATATTGATTTAATTATATTGAAATCAAATTGCATGATAATTTCTTTGCCATTGCCGTCAGCCTAAGAATGTTGTAGAATTTATTTTGCTTCAATTTTGTGTTGGACATGAATTTGAAATTAAGTATGATTAATTGGATTAATTAGTATTTTGGAAACATTAGATTAATTGATTAATTATGCCTATTACACTTTAAATTGAATTAATAAAATATTTGGAATAAAGTGTTAATTTAATTTGTTGCAATTGGGCTAATGGGCTTGGTTAGGCCAAGTTTAGTTTTGGACAATTGGGTTGGATCTTATTGGGCCTAAAATCATTTCCATAAAGTCCAAATATGACTATTGGGCATTTAAAAATTTAATTGGGCCAATGGTCCTAAATTGATTTTTGGTATAGGGTGATTCCTAGTTGGGCCTTGGCATATTGGGTTTGATCCATAATGGCCAAAGCCCATGCCTAAAGAATTAATTGAAAGCCCATTTGACACTAATTGGGGCTTTGAGAGCCATTAAGATTGGATTTGGAATCCAAGTCTAAAAGACACCATTAAAAGTGTAATTATTTAATTTGGAATTAAAAATGAATTAGAATTTGATACAATTTAAATTTGATTTAAAATTATAGTTCAATATAATTCAAGAATACATACTTTGAGTATTTATTCTTAAACGAGTTGGACTCACGCAAATCAAATCGTTGTTTGAACATTGAATGGTCATTAATTCAAAGATTAATTAATTGGATTAGATTGATTGAATAACATGCTTTGTGTGAATACTTGGATGTATTTGTATGAATAATATATATCGGATGGATATTAGATGGGTGGGGTAATTTTGGAAATTATTGTAATAAATTTAGAAGTTATTAAATTGGACCTGCGTGTCTAGCCTATTGTCTCTATTATCTTTATATTTCTCTTCTCACCAATTCCCCTCAATGCAAATGAGGTTTCTTTTAGTGTTATGTAATTGGGTAGAAGTATGAATAGTGCTAGTAGGAGAGAGGAAAATAAGAGATTTGTTCTAGGAAAAAATTATTATATTTCTATCCGGATATCATTATTAATTTTATCTGCTCCTTATTATGCTTTTAGAATGCATGTTTAAGGGTGTAGGATGAGACCTAATCAAAGATAATAAATTTGATGCCAATTTACGCAAAAATCCCTCAATATATATTAAGCATTTTCCTTCCATTGAGTGGTTCTCTCTCAAGATCCAAGATTTGCATTGGCTTGTTGGCCAAAGTCAAGATTAATGTCCATCGTAGATGTGTTTGAACCACGAAAGCTTTGTTATATATCGCAAGTCTTGGGCAGTTGTTATTTGTTGGCCAAAGTCAAGGCCACTTATATACATTGACGTGGATTACTAAGCTTTCCCACTGTCAATAGGTCGCGCTTAACTGGAATCATTAAGCTTGTTGAGCTAAAGCCAGGGTTTAGTTGATTCAGAGGAAAAAGGTTAAGATGATACCGAATCTAGGAATTTGATGAGATCCAATTGATCTTAGAGATCTACCTAGTTAAGTTTCATATAGCTTGTTAGCCAAAGTCAAGGTTGTGTGTTATTTAACGGGATCTTAGCCCACTAGGAAAGTAAGTTTCTCGAGTACTCCACATAGGGTTAGAGGCTCGCCGAAAAATAGTGGGAGGCTAGTATTAAATTTGTAATTTCGTTTAAATACTTGCCAATACGAGCTCTTTTATTTTATTTATCTTTGTTATAAATATATATTAGTTGGACTAATATTTCTTATTGCTTTCTTTGAACAGTTAGACTGTACATGAAACTACTTCATTTATAGTTATTTATATAGTTGGATTATAGTAATCATTACATTTGATTGTACCCGATATCATTGATTGAATTGTTGGACTATTGCAATCGAGATGGTTGGAAAGATTAACGTTAGAGACATCATCATGGGCGATAATGTCTTTAATGTCTTCAAGTTTCCAGATTGGGAGATGAATCTCAAGATAGTCCTGGGAGTCGATAAGTTACTCTATGTTATAGAGAAACCTCTCGGGCCTGAGCCCGGAGTTGAGCAAATAGTAGAGCATGAGCTTTGAAAGATTCATCGAGATGATAACTTTAGTGCTCAATACGTCATGCTTGCCATTAAGACTCCTCAATTTCGTCATCACAACAAAGGATTTGATCTTTATAGAATGATGTTGAAATTGAAGAATCTTCACAAATCTAACCTTAGATCTCAGAAGCACGAATTACAGAAGAAGCTTTTTCCCTCGCGTATGTCAGAGGGTATTTTTGTCGAGCACTATGTGTCGCAGATGATTACTGACGTCGACCAGCTAGGTTAGTTGGGCATAACCTTCGAGGCCGAGACTTCTATAGATTTGATCTTATAGTCTCTGCCCGATTGCTGGGGAGAGTTCATCGTAAACTATAACATGATGAACCAAGAAAAGACTCTTGGAGAGTTGATGGCAATGCTGAAAGAAGCAGAGCCATAGCTTCTGAAGGGCAAAAAGCACGGGGTGTGCCTTACTTCGACATCCCAGATGGCCAAGGCTTGGCCGAAGGCTTCTGGAGGTGTGAAGAAAAGGAAGAAAAATGGCAAGGCTAAATCATCAAAGTCTTCTGGGAAGACTATGGATATATCCCAAGACGTCTGCCTACATTGTGGCAAACAGGGTCACTGGAAGTGTGACTGCCGTGGGTACAAGGCAGAGTTGGAGGAAGTGAAGACGGGGCAAGTCTCCGACTTCAGGTATGTTTGTCATAAACATGTCCACTACTAGTTTTAAAAATTAGATTTTTGATTCTGGATGTGGTACTCACATATGTACTGATTTGTAGGATCTGCTAATTAGTAGGATATTGGCTTCAAGCGAGATCGACCGACGAGTCGGAAACGGGACCAGAGTCACTATTTTGGCCATTGGGACCTATATTTTATATCTTCCCTTGGGGCATGTAATTACATTAGGTGACAGTTATTATGTACCTAGTTTAACTAAGGAACATCATCTCTATTTTATTTAATTCGTTGCGGGTGTACTTTTGTATTCTGGAACACTATGTGTTTTGTATAAAAATATGACATTTTGATATGTACAATAGATGTTAATAATAGTCTTTATATTTTGAATATAAATGAATCTCAAACATATAGTATGACAAACAAAAGGCTCAAATTGAGTAAAACAGATGAAACTTATCTGTGGCATTGTCGTCTGGGACACATTAACAAGACTCGCATATCCACACTTTCGAAGAGTGGATACTTGGACGGATTTGATCCTAATTCATACGATGTCTGTGAATCTTGTTTATTAGGCAAGATGCCTAAAGCGCCTTTTAGCGGTAAATATGTACATGCCACCGAGCTATTAGCCCTCATTCATGGTGACGTTTATGGGCCCATATCTAGCTAGGCTAGAGGTGGATATAAATACTTTGTAACCTGTACGGATGTTGCATCACGTTATTATTATGTGTGTCTTATGAAACATAAGTCAGAAACATTTGATAAATTCAAAGAGTTTCGACACGGAGTAGAAAAATAGACTACTAAAAGTATTAAAACATCACGGTTTGACCGTGGTGGAAAATACTTTAGCAATTAGTTTCTCGATTACTTGAAAGAGTATAGCACTCTTTCTCAGTGGACTCCTCCCAGAACACCTCAATTTAACGGTGTGTCCGAACGGAGAAACCGAACTCTGTTGGACATGGTAAGGTCTATGATGAGTCGCACAAAGCTGCTAATTTCCTTCTAGGGGATACGCATTGAACAATGCAATACTTATTTTGAATAAGGTTTTGACAAATTTTGTTGGATAGATTCCATATGAAATATGGACATGAAAGAAACCTGGTTTCTCATTCCAGAAGATTTGGGGATGTTGGGCATATATTAAACGTTTGGATGTTACCAAACTATAACCTAAATCAGATAAGTGTCTATTTGTAATTGGTTATCCTATGGAAACCAAAGGATATTATTTCCACAATCCATAAGAGAACAAAATATTTGTTACTCTCCATGCGGTCTTTCCTAAATGCAGTGGTAACTGGGAGGAAAGTAAAACTCGATGAAAATCAGAGTTATACTATTCCTAGCACTGATCCCCTCACGGAACATGAACAGTTCATCAGGGATGAGACTGTTCCATAATCTTCTAATACAAAAGAACCACGTAGGTAGGAGAGAGTCAGAAAACAATCTAAGAGGTATGGGTCTCTGATCTCACCTTACATAAAGATTAGGCTTATTGAGGAATGCAAACTAGCTACGTATGAGGAAGTGATACAAGGTATCGACTCCTATTTATGGCAAGTTGCCATGAAGTCTGAAATGGATTCCATGTATACCAACCAAGTTTGGACACTGGTTGATGTACCAGAAGGCAGTATGCCTATTGGTAGCAAATGGGTCTTCATGGTGAAGACAAATATGGATGGCAACATACAAACATAAAAAGCTAGGCTTGTAGCGAAAGGGTATCGTCATCAATATGGTGTCGATTACGACAAAACCTTTTACTCGTTGCCATAATTAAATCCATTCGGATAATGCTTGCTAATGATGCATATTTCATTAAGAAATATGGCAGATGGACGTCAAAACCACTTTCCTTAATGGAAACCTTTTGAAGGATGTTTATATATAACAGTCTGACGGTTTTGTCATGTTATGACATGCAAACAAGGTTTGCAAGTTAAATCGATCCATTTATAGATTGAAACAAGCATTACATTCTTGGAACAAATGTTTTGATGAGATCATATTACCATATGGTTTCATTCAAAATGAAAATGATTATTGACTATATAAGAAGGTTAGTGAAAGAGCATTGACCATGATTGTCCTATACGTTGATGATATATTGCTTCTTAGCAATTACATTCTCATATTAAAATCGGTGAAAGCTTGGCTTTCATTAAAATTATCCATGAAAATCTTGGGAGAGGCAACCTTTATTCTAGGAGTAAGGATCTACTGGGATAAATCTAAAAGTTGTCGGCACTCTCCGAGAAATCATACATTAACATATGACATCTCTATATCTAAGGACATATGTCCTAAAACTCAAGATGAGATAGATTCAATGATTCGGATCACGTTAACTTCTACAGTCGGATCGATCATGTATGCCATGACATATACGCGACTTGGTGTCTCATATGCTTTGAGCATCTGCAGTCACAATCATGCCGATCTAGGTGATGGTCACTAGAGTGATGTTAAGAACATCATTATGTATCTTAGACAAACTAATGATGTTTTCTTAATCTATGGAGATAGAGAACTTGAGGTGACTAGGTTCACCGTTGCAAGTTTCCAAACCGATAACGGATTAGTGAGCTGGAAATATTCCAAGCAAGAAACTGCTGTCGATTCAACAACAAAAGCGAAAAATATTTCTGCAGCTGAGGTAGTTGTAGACACTGTATTTTTACATAGAGCCCGATGATGAGCCTCGTAAGGAGGCACTACCCGATAAGTTACGGAAGTCGCAGGAAACGGATTTCGGAAGGGAAAATTCTAAAATTAATCGCTCGTCAAATTTAAAATCGCTAGTTAGCTGGGGGATCGCTTAGTCAATTCATGTTACAAACATTAATCTTGATCCAAAGCCCATACGCACCCATCCAAAGCCCACATGCAGAACCCTAACCCTAATACACCACTATATAAAGACCACTAAACTAAACCTATCCCTTTGAATCCTCACGAAGAAAAACAAAACCATAACCCTAGCCTCACGCCTCCAACATCTCTTTCTCAAACAAGACAAACTGATTGACGCCAAAACAACCCTCACGCCACCATCACTTCACCCTCACCTCAACCAAATAAACAAAACCCTTACCCAAACAAACCCTAGAAAAGCTAAGGCATTCTCTCTCAAGCACCACACACACCCCATGAACCAGTAAACAAGAAGCACCATCACTCGTCCCTCCCTCTCCACACACGGCCAGCTCACAAACCTTAAGGCTTCTTCTTAACTCGTTCTTCATCTGGGGTAACTAAATAGAACACGCACCTCTCCCTCTCCCTCTCAATCTCTCGATAGTAAAACGAAACAAAAACCCTAATCTCTTATTTAGACCTGACACAGCTCTCGCTTCTCTCATTCTCACACAGTCACGCAAAAAACAACATGCAGCCCTAGTTCTTCATCTCAGTAATTGAAAACAAACAAAATCAGCATTTGGCCTCTCCTTCACATAACACACACACAAGAATAGCTCCACATGCCACATGCCATTCTCGACAACAAACACCTAAGACTATAGCTTCTCTCATCACCTCATTCTTTCACTACCGACAAACACACAGAACCATGACCAAAGTAACACCCCTGACTGAGCACAAAGCAACACGTAAATAAGAGACATAACAAACCGACAACAGCAAGCCACCTAACAGCCCTTCACCAAGTAAAAGAATGCACAAATAACAGCCACTGCTCACTGACCTAAACATTGGCCGAATATAACAACACCAAATAATACTCCCCTTGCACCGATCAAGCAAAGACACAGCTCTTCACTCCTCAAACCACACAACTTACACGTTAACAAACCCTGCCAAAACTGAACACAAGCAGCCCATTACACCACTAAAATAACACTTCAACCAGTCCAAATAATCTCAAGATTCTTTCCTCATGTTTCATGCATGTTTGCCTATTTGGTTATTCCTTTCAGCATCATGTACTTTACTAGCTCTTTTTAATGTAATATGCTTATATTATTTCTATGAATGTTCATGGGTATGCAAACTTGTGTGTTGATTAAATTATCTTGTATGTGTTGCATAAGACTTTGTTATATTATTGTATAAATCCTATCATTACAATTGGCATAAGTAAGGGACCATTCCGAACCCAACGGTTTGAGGTCTTCCCTTGGGAGGGGTGAGTGCAGCCTTAAATCATTTCCCAGTTCAAACTCGGTGGTGACTCCATTTATTTCTCCGATTTTGTGCCCCCACAGGCTACTCCGTGCTCCCGACGGCAGCGAGCCACGACAGTGTCGCTACAGTCTGGTGACTCCACTGGGGATAGAGAATCGGCCCCGAAATAATGCCTTATAATGTTTGTGATTTTTGCTTTAGTTTACCTTGTCTCGTATATTTTGCATACCCTTTCTTACCTTAATGGCATCATTGTTACAGATATGCCCTATATCTAACTTGTGCATAGGCTATATGTACATGTATTTGTAATATTTTCATTAATTAATAAAATGGCTATCTTTATTATACGTGTCTTACATAACTTATATGAATCATCAACACTGTAATAAAAACCTTGGAGTAATAAGACGATGGCTTCCCTGCCTTATGAGAATCATTACTCTTAAATGTTCCTAGTCATAGTTTTGTGAATAATCTGGGCGTTCACAAAGCAGAGACTTACATGATGATATGATCCGCCTTTAAGTGAGGTAGCTGATCTCATAGGGTACTAGCGAAGATCCATCCACTTGGTGTATCACATTGATGAGCTGCTCGTGCCCATCGAACTGACCACCCAAAGTTTTCATATGGAGTGTTTATCCCACGTGTCTGTGAGAACTTTCATGTGTCGATTATATGACTAGTCCTTAGACTTGAGGTCTTTATAATCTTATGTGTGGATCAAATAACTTTGACATTCTCCTTCTCTAGTTCAAAAGATCCGGACTTAAGGGTATGCTTGGGTCATTTGTTGAAACACATGAAGTTTGTAAAGATACAACAGAGAATCACCACTCTCTCGGATAATATTTTCTTATAAGAGTAGTATTCCAGTTCGCGGGTTGATATGTGTGATCAGTTCTTGAGACTGTGGCAACAGCGGAAGAATGATATGAGATTCTTGGGTTAGCACGATTCATGACACTATCAACATCATACCTTTGACCATATGGGTAGACACTTTCTGTACCCTAGGTTAATAGATGGGAATACAGTGAGGCGAGGGACCGTATCATATGTAAATCACATACAGAATGGGTATATATATCTTTCATTCCAATTTAGGGGCCTTGGCATATTGCTAGATGTCAACCTTGGTCATTGAAATCGAACGACCATCTGATTGGAGGATAATTTTATGTTCGATTAAATTATCACGATTCATTTCATGTCCAACTTGAGGGGAATCCAAAAGGTCACACACAACAAAGTCGAAATCAATGGTTAACAGTGCACAATACATATTTTACAGCATATATGATTGCTGTAGGAATTGTTCATAAATGGTTCAATGTGTTTAATTACTGAACAGATCATTTATGAGGTTCCATAGTGGCTTAGGGATTGGTGAATGATGATATGGGCACTTTGGGAATTGGAATAAATATTTCTTTTTTAAAAAATTTCTATTCACGTGAATAGTAAAAAAAATTTAATTTTTTTATTTTGTTATTTATTTTGAATTCCAATCCGGCCCAAACTTTTATTAGAGTTTTATAATCTCATTATACCACTTAATTAAGATCCAATAGCTAAGATTAAATTGGCTTTTATCCCACATCAGATTCTTAATTAATTTTGTTGTCTTTAAAGCACCAAATAAACCTAAGGAATTCTTCACAAATCTTTACACCAAACCTTTCATATTTGGGATTATATAAGTGAACAACTCTAAAGTTTAAGAGTAAGCCACTGATTTTGAGGATCCTTAAGTCTAATTGACTAGAGGAACCTCGAGTTAAAAGTTTTGAGGTATTTGCCTAGGCTAGCACCAAGGGCAAAATACCCGTGCATTCAAGGCGTAGTCTTGCCGTTGAGTTTTGGCTTTGGTGTGTGCATCTTTGGAGGCCACACACTTGGGTGGCTCTTTGGAACGTGGAAGATCTTGCTGAGTTCGAGAAAAGCTTGTAGATTGGAGGGAGGACTGGAGGAGTCTACGGTTCAAGTAAGTCATTTTTCTTTCTTTATTTTAAATAGAGTTCTTATGATAGTTAGCACGTTTAGGTTTATATTCTTTGCATGTTTTATGAGTTTTATGCTTAGAATATATAGTAACATGCCTAGGATTGTAGAATAATCAAAACAAATGGGCAAAGGGAAAGCGGCATCATAATTTTAATTTTCCGCTGTGCACTCGCCGTCGCTTCCCAACGGTGGTATCAGCGCGCAGTTTTTGTTTTGATTAGTTCTCACTCCTTTGAACTCGAAATTGGGTGTGTAAAAGCTCGTTGGAAATCTAGCACCCTGAATTTAAGTTTAGACACAAGTTTTGCATGATTTGGTTAAGATTTGAATTGTGAAAATGCATTTAAGGTTCACACATCTGCATAAAAATGTGAATAGTAAATTTATTTGAATAAAATAAAATGCAATATCATAATTAAATATTAATCAAAGTTATTTAATGCCTAAAATAATTTCAACATATTAAAACTCATATTCTTGATGATTTTATGTTTGATTAGAATTGGCATGATTATTTTAGGGTGCAAGCATCTAGAGACTTTCTAAGAAATAGAGAGTGTATTGCTTATCTCTTAGCTAAGTTATTATTTCGTGATGAACTTAGAGATTTATTACCTTTAAGGCTAAAAAATATAAAATCACTTGTTTAAAATAAAAGATATTATAAGAGATACAAGTGGGGTGGGACCATGGAGTTAATAAAACTTTCCAAACTAAAGTTAATTTAACCAAAGGTATTACTAGAGTTAGATAATGATTTGATGTCTTCCTTCACTCACTACATTTTTTATAGCCAAAAGGAAAAGCTGTGAAGACATCTAGATAATCATTTACTCAAGGCTTACCTTAAAGCATATTTAAAGTGTTGGACTAATTTGGAGGATCTATTGTTTATTCCTATCACCAAGACGATAAGAAATCCATCATATTGGGGATGATGCGATTTGCTTAAAATTTTAAAATAATTGAGTGGGAGCAACTTCATAATATTAAAAGCCCATGTTGTTATGAAACATATTCCTAATTTTAACATTCTCTCTTAACAGGTGGGTTAAAATATTTCACAAAGATTCAAATGGCAAACAGAGTATCACTTCGTTCCATCCTTGATGAGCATAAGCTCAAAGGGGACAACTACAATGACTGGTTTAGAAACCTTAAAATTATCTTACGACAAGAAAAGATTTTCTATGTTCTTGAAAGACCATTTCCCCCTGAACCCGCAGAAGATGCTGACCAAAATACATTCGATGCTTGGAACAAACACGTCGATGATGATGAGCAAGCAGTTTGCATAATGCTTGGCTCTATGACAGATGAACTTCAGAAAGCTCACGAAGATATGGATGCGCAAACCATCATCTTTCACTTGAAGGAGTTGTATGCAACTTCCGTTCATACCGTGAGATTCCAAGTGTCATGTGCCTTATTCCAAACAAGGTATAAGGAATGGTCTGTTAGTGGACATGTGCTTAAGATGATTGGCCACATTGAAAAATTAGCCAACCTTGGGTTCATCATGGATCATGAGATATGTCAGGATCTAATTCTTCAGTCATTACCAAAATAATTCTCTAACTTTATTATGCAGTTTCTTCTGTCTGATAAAGAAGCTACTTTAGCAGAATTGCACAATCTGATAAAGCAAGCGGAGAATGACTTGAAACCAGAGTTTAAAACCTCCGTTATGCTTACGAGTACGGACCTGAAGCCACGAGGCCCAAGAAAAATGAGGGCAAGGCCAAGGCTCCAGATCACCTAAAGCCCAATGGTAAGGTGGAGAAGAAAAAAAGAAATGGGAAATGTTTCTTTTGGGGAAAGAAGGGTCATTGGAAGAAAGACTGCAGATCCTTGAAAGCCAAGAAGCTAGGGAAGCCCAAGAGGCCAAAAAGCCCAATGCTTCAGGTATGTTGTATATGATTGAACTATATTCTCAAAACTCTGAACCTTCTACTTGGGTGCTTGACACCGGTTATGGGACTCATTTGTGTAACAATGTGCAGGGCCTGAGAAACAGTAGGAGACTCGGTCCTGGGGAGGTTGACTTACACATGGGTAATGGAGCAAAATTGGTTGCATTGTTTGGGGACTTATTCATTAGTTTTGCCGAATGGTTTAATTTTAGACTTAGAAGATTGTGTTTATGTACCTTCTCTAGTATAGAACATCATTTCAATTTCTTCATTATGTAATAAAGGATTTTCATGCCTAATAAGTTGTAATGAATGTTCTATTTATTTCAACGAAATAAAATATGGAGATGGTATTTTGATTAGTGGTATCTATGTCTTACAAACTAACAAAGACTGTTCAACCTCTAATATATACAATGTTAACTCGAATAATCTCAATGAATCACTTCTATGGCTCAGTCGCTTAGGTCATATCAATGAAACAAGATTAACTAAGCTACATAAGGATGGGTATTTCAAACCCTTCTAATATGAACCTTATGGAACTTATGAATCTTGTTTACTTGGTAAAATGACCAAATTACCCTTCAAAGGTAAAGGGCAGCGTACAATGGAGACATTAGAATTCATACACTCTGATGTATGCGGACTAATGTCAGTCACCACTAGAGGTGGACTCTCTTACTTCATTACATTTACCGATGATCACTAATGATATGGGTATGTGTACCTTATACGGTACAAATCTGAAGCCTTTGAGAAATTCAAATACTTCAAAGCTGAAGTAGAAAACCAGCTTAATAAAAGTATTAAGTCACTAAGGTCTGACCGAGGTGGTGAATACTTAAGCAATGAATTTTAATATTACTTGAGAGAAAATGGCATTGTTTCCCAGTGGACTCCTCCGGGAAATCCATAGCATAATGAGGTCTCAGAAATGAGAAATTAGACATTATTAGATATGGTGCGATCAATGTTGCCAGGCACGGATCTACCTCTTTCTTTTTGGGGTCTTGCTTTAGAAACTGCAACACTACTACTAAACCAAGTTCCTTCCAAGACTGTTAGTCAAACACCATATGAGTTATGGTCTGGGAAACGTCCTAGTCTTAGTTATCTAAGAGTTTGGGGATGTGACGCATATGTCAAGCTTACATAAATTAACAAATTGGATGATAGGATAGTTAAATGTAAGTTTGTAGGATATGTCTTGAACTCAAGAGCATACGTGTTCTACGTCCCAAATGAACAAAGAATATTTGTTTCATGAAATGCTAAATTTCTAGAGAATGAATTCCTTCTCAAGAAATATAGTGGGAGTAGACTTGACCTCGATGAGGTACGAGAAGAACAAACTAACATAGAACTAAACCTCATGCCCCTCAAAAGAGCAGAGGTGGAACAACCACAAGGTTATTAACTCAGAAGGTCTGGTAGGGAAAGACATGAGCCTGAAAGATATGGTTTCCATATTATTGAGGAACATGATCAGGTCATTGACAATGACGATCCCACCAGTTATGATGAAGTAATGCGCAACATTGATTCAGTCAAGTGGCTTGAGGCCATGAAATCTGAAATAGACTCTATGTATCAGAATCAAGTCTGGGACTTGGTAGATGCACCTGAAGAGATAAAACCCATAGGCTCCAAATGGATTTACAAGGGTAAAACTGATGTCGAAGGCAACATCCAAACCTATAAGGCTAGCTTGGTGGCGAAAGGTTGTAGAAAAATCCAAGGAATTGACTATGAGGAAACCTTCTTGCATGTTACAATGATAAAGTCTATTCGAATTTTACTAGCACTAGCTGCACACTTTGATCATGAGATTTGGCAAGATGGATGTCAAAATAGCTTTCCTTAATGGGAACCTCATAGAGGAAGTCTATATGACACAACATGAGGGGTTTGCATCTAAGGATGATCATAATAAAGTATGCAAGCTTAAACGATCCATTTATGGACTCAAGCAAGCCTCCAGAAGTTGGAATATACCATTTGATGAGACAATCAAAGAATTTGACTTCATCAAAAATGTAAACGAGCCTTGTGTTTACAGGAAAAATAGTGGGAGTGCTGTTGTATTTCTTGTATTATATGTCGATGACATATTAATCATCGTGAATGATATTCCCATGATGCAATCCACCAATAATGGTTATCTCAGAATTTCTCCATGAAAGATTTGGGAGAAGCAGCCTACATCCTCGGTATTAAGATCTACCGTGATAGATCTATGAGGTTGTTAGGACTTTCTCAATCTACGTACATAGATAAAGTTTTGAAAAGATTTAAAATGGAGGATTCCAAAAGAGGTAATTTACCTACTTGTCATGGAATCAAATTATCTAAGGAGCAATGACCACATACTCCTTCAGATAGAGATCATATGAGTAGGATCCATTTTGCTTCAACAATAGGATCGATCATGTATGCCATGCTATGTACAAGACCTGATGTCTCTTACGCTCTTAGCTTAACGAGCAGGTATCAGGCAAATCCTCGTGAGCAACACTGGGTAGCTGTCAAAACAATCCTCAAGTATCTAAGAAGAACTAAGGATGTGTTTTTGACATACGGAGATTGTTCTGAGATGAAAGTCTTTGGTTACTGTGATGCGAGCTTTTAAACCGATAGGGATGACAGCAGATCACAAACAGGATATCTGTTTACTTTGAATGGCAGTGCTGTCAGTTGGAAAAGCTCGAAGTAGTCAACTACAACGGACACCACCACTGAAGCCGAGTATATTACAGCATCTGAGGAAGCTAAAGAAGGCAGTCTGGATAAAGAAGTTAATCACGGAACGGAAGTGCTTCATGCGATAAAGAATGGCATCACGATATTTTGTGACAACACATGCGCCATTGCTCAATCAAAAGAACCAAGGTACCACCAGAAATCTAAGCATGTACTAAGGCGATTTCATCTCATCAGAGAGATTGTTGAGAGAAAAGAAGTTATTATAGAGAAAATACCCACAGAAGATAATCTTGCTGATTCTCTGACTAAAGGGCTGACTCAACAAAAGCATGATAGGCACACCCGAGAGTATGGTGTCTAGATTCATACTAGGTTGCTATAGTGCAAGTGGGAGATTGTTAGAGATATACCCTATATCCAACTTGTGGATGGGCTATACGTACATATATTTGTAATATTTTCATTAATTAATGAAATGACTATCTTTATTATACGTGTCTTACATAACTTATATGAATCATCAACACTGTAATAAAGCCTTGGAGTAATAAGACGATGGCTTCCACGCCTTATGAGAATCATTACTCTTAAATGTTCCTAGTCATAATTTTGTGAATAATTTGGGCGTTCACAAAGCAGAGAGACAAGCATGAAGATATGATCCACCCTTAAGTGGGGTAGCTGATCTCATAGGCTACTAGCGGAGATCCGTCCACTTGCTGTATCACATGGATGCATGACCACCGAAAGTTTTCATATGGAGTGTTTATCCCATGTGTCTGTGAGAACATTCATGTATCGATTATATGACTAGTCCTTAGACTTGAGGTTTTTATAATCTTATGTGGATCAAATAACTTTGATATTCTCCTTCTCTGTTCAAAAGATCCGTACATAAGTGTATGATTGGGTCATTTGTTGAAACACATGAAGTTTGTAAAGATACAACAGAAAAATCGCCACTCACTCGGATAATATTTTCTTATAAGAGTAGTATTCCAGTTCGCAGGTTGATATGTGTGATCAGTGCTTGAGACTGTGGCCACAGCGGAAGAATCATATGAGATTCTTGGGTTAGCACGATTCATGACACTATCAACATCATACCTTTGACCATATGGGTAGACACTCTCCGTACCCTAGGTCAATAGGTGGGAATACAATGAGGCGAGGGACCGTATCATATGTCAATCGCATACAGAATGGGTATATATATCTTTCCTTCTCATTTGGGGGCCTTGGCATATTACTAGATGTCAACCTTGGTCATTGAAATCGAACGACCATCTGATTGAAGGATATTTATGTTTGATTAAACTATCACGATTCATTTCATGTCCAACTTGAAGGGAACCCAAAACATCACACACAACAAAGTCGAAATCAATGGTTAACAGTGCACAATACATATTTTACAGCATATATGATGGTTGTAGGAATTGTTCATAAATGGTTCAATGTGTTTAATTACTGAACAGATTATTTATGAGGTTCCATAGTGGTGTAGGGATTGGTGAATGATGATAGGGGCACTTTAGGAATTGGAATAAATAGTTTTTTTATAAAAAAAAATTACTATTCACATGAATAGAACCACGTGAATAGTAAATTTTTTTTATTTTTTTATTTTATTATTTGTTTTGAATTCCAATTCGGCCCAAACACTTATTAGAGTTTTATAATCTCATTATACCACTTAATTAGGATCCAATGGCTAAGATTAAATTGGCTTTTATCCCACATCAGATTCTTAATTAATTTTGTTGTCTTTGGAGCACTATATAAACCCAAAGAATTCTTTATAAATCTTTGCACCAAACCTTCATATCTTGGGTTTATATAAGTGAGCAACTCTAAAGTTAAGAGTAAGCCACTGATTTTGAGGATCCTTAAGTCTAATTGACTAGAGGAACCTCGAGTTAAATGTTTTGAGGTATTTGCCTAGGCTAGCACCAAGGGCAAAATACTCGTACACTCAAGGCGTAGTCTTGCTGTTGAGTTTTGGCTTTGGTGTGTGCATCTTTGGAGGCCACACACTTGGGTGGCTCTTTGGAACATGGAAGAGATTGTTGAGTTCGAGAAAAGCTTGTAGATTGGAGGGAGGACTAGAGGAGTCTACGGTTCAAGTAAGTCATTTTTCTTTCTTTTTTTTTATTTTAATTAGTTCTTATGATAGTTAGCACGTTTAGGTTTATATTCTTTGCATGTTTTATGAGTTTTATGCTTAGAATATATAGTAACATGCCTAGGCTTGTAGAATAATCCATACAAATGGGTCTTCGACAAAGGGAAAGCAGCATCATAATTTTAATTTTTCGCTGCGCACTCGCGACCGCTTCCTAATAATCATGTATCGTGAAGTCATTTTTGCTTGAAGTGGCGAATCATTATATGATATCATCACTCGTTGGCACGTACCTTAGGGTATAAAAAAAGGTGCGCTCACTTGGTCGCTCGAACCCTTATGTGGGGAGACCTAGTTGTGGGCAACCATTCATCGGCGAGAACCTTTATCTATACTCCTAGAAACCCGCTTGTGAACCATAGTTGTATGACCGATAGAAGCTACCCTTTTATACTTGTGTTTGGGACCATCATCATTTGGATCTAGTTGGACTTTTCGTCATGAGATACGAACTTGTTGGGCCATTTAAATTAGGATGAGTTTATGTCCTATGACGATTGGGACAAAAGCTTCCAGAATACCGATGGGCCACTTTGTGTTTGGGCCCTCTATCATTTGAAGTTATTTAGCCACGTTATCGTAAAATTGTAAACCTGTTGGGCCTTTTACAACTGGGATAAGTTTTTACTTCGTAATATATGATTGAATGCTTTAAAATGATAAAGGGCCAACTTGTATGAAAACCTTAATTGGCTTAGAAAATTCAAACATGATCTAAGTATGCCAGAAGCATGAGTCCGAAATCTGCACTGGCTTTCATCCAGAAAAGGATATGCCTTGTTATGACATATTGGTATACTTATAGATGCTTCCAAGTTCATCCCTATGATCATCATTACCGAAAGCCCAATTCGTCATTTCTAGACAATGGCATGATCCCATAATAGGTTTAGTCCATGTTGTAAATGAATGGTCTTTGTCTTTTACTGATGGAAAGGGATTGAGGTAGCCAAGATTCACCCTTGTAGCGTAAGAGAGAACGATTTTTTATACCCCACACTGGTACATAAAATAAGCCATACCTAGGATAGAAATGGACTTACCACGAGTATGGGAGAAATAAGGACAGAATGATATATGTTGTTTTGATAACCACTTGTATCTCATGTATACATGCATTATATTAACTCGTGTCTTAAAAGCCATCATAGATATCAGTGGGGTTAGAGAAGAGAGACTTGTCAAGAACCGTTTAGCAAACATGGATAGTGGGGAAATTGAAGCTGAGATGTAGAAAACTTTACGGCAAGGCTAGAAAGACCATTGGGGGGCCTTCAGTAAAAAAAATTGTTTGTTTTTAGTCCTTAATAGTTAGGCATAAGTCCAATTATGAAATGGTTTTCTTTAGGGTGAAACCTTATAAACGATAAGTTCTTGATGCGCTTTTATCTGATACTTTGAGGAATTGATCTATGTTAAACTCGTAAGCACTTCATTATGGGTTCTCAGCAATGAAAACATGAGTAGTTGGCAAAGTGACTAGTTGAAGAAATTACAAGTCGGTGAATGACCGTTTGCTTAGATGTCTATCTTGATTTGCTTGTGTTAGGATGTGTGGTATGGCTGAAAATAAAAGAAAAGTCTCAAAATATATATATATATATAAACCACCTATAACCGATAAGCGTGAAGCTACTCATTGGCGAGTATTAGGACCACGATGAGGAGAAATGCTACCTTAAAAGGTAGGTGTGTTAAAAAAAATAAGAAAAAGAGAGAGAAAAGAAAGAAAGAAAGAAAGAGAGACAAAAGAAAAAGAAAACCATACCATATTGAGTAGGGAAAAGCAATTGTAGAGCATAATTGAGACATCTAGGTTGGTTTGACCCATCGATCCCAATTTTTAAACGAAATCATTGAGTTGGCTTACCTTGGAGTCAAGCTGTAAATGAACCTTTGCACACACACTTTTAGTCTGGTTCAGATCATATATTCGAACGCTCGGATTTAAGTTGCATCGAGTGCTTTGAAGGTTCTTTGGTCACATTACTAGGCATTCTTTGAGGACAATAATATGTATAACTATTGAGATTATTTCATAGCCAGTAATATAGAATGTTGATACGGAGTGACACTTCAAGTAGTCCAACTTGACCTAGTGTAGGCAGTAAAGAGCAGAAAGCTAAACCAAGTCTGGGGGCGACCAGTCTACCACCTCGCGAATAAGGGACATAATGGAATCTTGAGTCATATGTCCAAAGAAAACTGAGAAATCACCATAGTAGAATTGCCAAAAGGAAACTATAAGCAGGTCCGGGAGGCGATCAAAGACTTTTGTAGGTAAGGGGCGCCGAAGAGCACAAAGAAGGCCTAACCCATCGGAATATGAAATATATTCATGCATACATGCATACATGTCACCTGCATGCAATTTTTTTGTTTTTTTTTTCACAGGTTTTGAAGAAAAGGAAGACGCGACAAAGACAAGCAGTTTCGAGAATGAATCCCAGGGTCGAGCCCACATTATCAGTAGTTTTGGGAATGAATCCCAGGGTTGAGGACCATATTATTAGCATTTTTGGGAATGAATCTCAAGGTCGAGGCCCACACATCAACGCAGTTCGGGAATAAAGCCCACAATCATCACATCTCGGGAATAAAACCCATGGAACAAAGCCCACTCTCAGTACAGCTTGGGAATAAAGCCTATGGAGTAAAGCCCACAATCTCTACACAGCTCAGGAATAAAGTCCAGGGAACAAAGCCGACATTCAACTCAATTCGGGAACAAAACCCTCTTCTCAACCAGCAACGGTTCGGAAATGAACCATCTCTCATTAGTAACAGTTCAGAAATGGACCATCTCATATCAATGACAGTTTGGAAATGGACAATCTCTCATCAGTAATGGTTCAAAAATGGACCATCTCACATCAGTAATGGTTGGAAAATGAACCATTTCTTATCAGTGTCGATTCAGAAATGGACAATCTATCATCAGTAATGGTTTAGAAATAGACCATCTCTCGTCAGTAATGGTTCAGAAATAGACAGCTCTCATCAGTAACGGTTCGGAAATGAACCATCTCACATCAGTATTGTGGAAATGGACTACCTCTTAAAGTAACGATTTAGGAATAGACCACCTCTCATATCAGTAACGGTTCGGAAATGCACCATCTCACATCAGTAACAATTCGGAAATGGACCATCTCTCATCAATAATGGTTTGAAAATGAACCATCTCACATCAGTAATGGTTCAGAATTGAACCATCTCTCATTAGTAACGGTTCGGAAATAGACCACCTCTCATAAAGTAACGGTTCGTGAATGGGCCACCTCTCATACAGTAACAGTTCGGGAATAAACCACCTCTCATACAGTAATGGTTCGGGAATGGACCATCTCTCATCAGTAACGGTTCGAGAATGAACCATCCACCTCTCAAGTAATGATTCAGGAATGGACCATCTCATCAAGTAACGGTTCGGGAATGGACTACCTCTTATATATGTAATGGTTCAGGAATGGACCACCTCTCAAGTAACGGTACGGGAATGAACCAGGGGTCGATGCACCTCACCACCAAATCAACTCAGTTTGAAGCATCTCAGAATAATAGGTAAGTCGATAAGGCTCGCCAAGTGAAAAATGCATGCATAACTTTGATAGGATTGTCACTATTACACACTGCACAAGCCCATCAAAGTGGGGGTGACTGTAGATACTATATTTTTACATAGAGACCATTGATGAGCCTTGTAAGGAGGCACTACCCGATAAGTTATAGAAGTCGTGGGAAAATGACGTCGGAAGGGAAAATTCTAAAATTAATAGCTCTTCAAAATTAAAATCGCTAGTTAGCTGTGGGATCGCTCAGTCAATTCTTGTTTCAAACATTAATCTTAGTCCAAAGCCCATACGCACCCATCCAAAGCCCACATGCACAACCCTAACCCTAATACATAACTATATAAAGACCATTAAACTAAACCTATCTCGCCTGAATCCTCACGCCAAAAAAACCCTACCCTAGCCTCTCGCCTCCATCATCTCTCTCTCAAACAAGACAAACTGATTGACTCCAAAGCAGCCCTCATACTACCATCACTTCTCCATCTCCTCAACCGAACAAACAAAACCCTTAGCCAAATAAACCATAGAAAACCTAAGGCTCTCTCTCTCAAGTGCCCTACACACACCATAAACCAGTAAACAAGAACCACCATCACTCTTCCCTCCCTCTCCATACACGGACATCTCACAAGCCCTAAGGCTTCCTTTCAACTCGTTCTTCCTCTGGGCCAACAAAACATAACACTCTTCTCTCCCTCTCCCTCTCAATCTCTCAACAGTAAAATGAAACAAAAACTAATCTCTCATTCGGACAACACACACTCTTGTTTTTCTCTCTTCTCACACAGTCACGCCAAAAACAACATGCAGCCCTAGTTCTTCATCTCAGCAATTGACAACAAACAAATCGGCACTTGGCCTCTCCTTCACGTAACACACACAAACATGAATATCTCCACAGGCCACATGCCTTTCTCGGTAACAAACACCTAAGACTATAGCTTCTCTCATCACGCATTTCTCTTACTGACTGACAAACACACTGAACCATGACCAAAGCAACACCCTGACTAAGCACAAAGCAACACGTGAACAAGAAACATAACAAAACGATAACTGTAAGCCACCTAACAGCCCTTTACCAAGCAAAACAATGCACAAATAACAGCCACTGCTCACTGTTGGACAGTTATGACCCATAGCGTCACTATTTGTACAGATCATTGTGTTGTCGTACAAATTAACTATGTGATAAAGGGAATTGCACTCTTATCATTTGTGATTAGATCACCTTAGATGTATAAATGATGAGAGGTCCTTATGATTTGTTCCTTGATTAAGAATGATATGAGACAGTATCAATCAACGAAGGATAAATCATAAAACATCCCTAGTCAGAGTATTATCGAGATTGGACATCGATAAATACGTAAAAGACTAGTATCGTACTTATGCGCGTTGTGAGGGCACAACGGCGTAGTTCTCATATACTTAAGTATTGCATACTTATGCAAGTGCGGTAGGAGGTTGTGTTTCACCGACGGTACGGGAAACAGCTTCGCTCTGGATAGACCCCCTCAGAATCCCATTGGTAGTTTGACTTTGTGTCTATGGGAGTCCGACATCAGGGTAGGTGTATTTGGTCTTAACCTGAGACTTGCACCGCTAATGCTTACGACAATCAATATACTTTGGTTGAGGTCGTCTAGGACTTTAACCGGTTCTGTGTAAGCCGATACTAGGTATATTGAGAATCGTAGAGTATTGGGTGTGATGTCAAGACGGAAGTATCACTCTAGTCAAAGTGGAGATGATGTCACGTAGGATACGGTATTAGTACTCTTAAGTGCTGCACGGCCATCGGGATATTATGACTAGGTCATGTATATCCGATTATAGAGACTAGTTACCAGACATCCGACATGTGCTTCGTACGGGGCAGACACAACTCCAGCCCCAGGCCTAGCACGTGACAGTCCGATACTGGATCGAAATACGCAATAGTACGATATACTACGCTTGATATAGATCACATATTCCTATAAGAATATTTCCGGAGAATTGGGTAGGCATGGCGCTTTGCTAGAAGCCAACCTTGTCTTGTAAATCGGTAAAACGTAGTACTTGGTACGTACGTGTTCGGATTGTCCGACGACCCGATTTACTGCCAACATATCCGGGGATCTTTTGGGTCGCGTCCCAATGATACACCGATGAAGTATGACTCGCACTTTAATTAATCTGGGATTAATTCAATGAGAGAGAAAATTAATCTACGATTAATTTCAGATATAATTTATCTAGGACAAAATAAATAAAAGAGAGATAACGATTAATTTGGAATTAATCGGTAAATTAATATATTTGATATATTAAACAAAATTGGATTTCGACGCGGAATTAAAATTGGATTTTAATTCGGGCGAACGAATTAATTTGGATTAATTCGTTAGCGACGTGAATAGTGAATTCGCTAGGCGTAATCATTTAATTACGACGCAACGGATAAATCGTTAATTTGGAATTAACGAACCCGAGCCCCGCCCGAGTGTGATTGCGAGCGCATTCGTATTTCGAATTCGAGTGCGGCACGCAAGTCACATCAAGCATTAAGTCATTCGTCACATCAAGGCGTCAAATCCAACGTCACTTTGAGTGATGTGACATTTGATTGATGTGAGTGTTTGATTGATTGATATTGACTTGATGTGAGTTAGTGGAGTGGTTGGAATGTTGGTATGTACTTGATTTTTGAAATCATTATATTTGATTTACCATTTGACTTTTGACAACTTTTATTTAATATCAACAAATAATATATTTTGGAAAATATATAAAAGGCATTTTGGAAAAGCTTAACCAACCTAATACACATATATTCTTATCTCTTTCTCCCTCTCTCTCTTTCACGCCCATGGCAGTGAACTGCCATGTGTTGGCCGAAAATTGCAAGGCAATTTCAAGGGTTTTGTGGCAAAATCCAAGCGAGCTAGCACTCCCGAGAGACATATGAAGGTGTTAGGGACACTTACCCTTGAGCCGGGAATCGTTCGTCGAAGATTCGAGCTCAAAACGATGATCCAAAACTGAAACTGCCAACAGTGGACTGCACACATGGGCGTGACCTTTGGTGGCCAAATCTTGAAGTTTTGTTCGTCGTTTCGTCTCAACCGATCGATGTGAGTATTCCGTAACTCCTTTGAGATGTATTCAACACTTTATCATGCTTGTTTAATGATCTTGGGACCTAGATAATCACCAACAATGGTATCAGAGCCTAGGTGCAAGCATGAAATTTTAGGGCTTAAAATTTGGGTAATTTTGTTTTGAGCATGATTTGAATGAATTGATTGTTTGAGTATCCTTCTAACATGTTTAATTGCATATTGGTTGGACCAATTTGTTGAAAATTGATTTGGAATAATTTTCCCCAATATTTTATGTGTTGGCCGAATATGTAGGGTTTTGGACAATCTTGGATTTTTTCATTTTGATTCATTGGATGAGTTGTAATGATGTTGGATGATGTTAATTTGAGATCGAATTGGATTTAATTTTGAATTGAACAAAAACCCCCAATTCCTTATGTTGGCCGAATTACTTAAGCCCTATTTTGCCTTGGAATTTTGATTTTATGAACATTAGATGTGTATGAAATCATTCGGGAAGTTAATTCATTGTCGATTGTGTAATTAATCGGATTGAATTCAAATCGGACAAAATTACCTTCCTTGGCCGAGACTTAGAAGCATGTAAATGGGTTTGATTTTTCATTAATGTGTTGGACATGTGATGATGATGTTAAGCGGATTAATAAGACTTATTTGATGTTTCGGAAATATCGATTTAGGTTATTAATCATCATATGCACTTTAGGTTAATTATATTATGAAATTGGATTTTATGAATTTAATTAATTGGGTATTAAAATTGGATTTGGGCTTTTAAGTTGTAAATGGGCTTATTGGGCTTTGTTGTACAAAGTTGGTTTAGGCCAAATGGATTGGATCCAATTGGGCCCAAAACCACTTCCGTTAAGCCCAATTGCGACTTAATGAACCTTTAAAGTTTAATTGGGCCAAATGGGCAAGAATGATTTATGGGCTTATGGGGTCAATCCCGGATTGGATTTTGGTTATTCGGTTTGATCCGAGTTGACCAAAAGTCCACGCCTTAAGAAATCAATAAAAATCCCATTAGACTTTAATTGAATTGACGTTGGACGTTAATCGGTCTTTGAGACGCGTTACGATTAATTTGGAATTTAAGTCGTAAAAGGTTTATTAATAAAGTGTAATATTTAATTTGGAATTAAATAACGAATTAGAATTGAATGCATATTAAATTGGATTTAATGATGTAGTTTAATTTAATTCGAGAATCCGTACTTTGAGTACTTATTCGCAAAACGAGTTTGACTCGCACAAAATCAAATCGTTGTTTGAACAGTGGATGATCACTAATTATCAGATTAATTAATTTGATTAGATTGATTGATAACATTCTTTGTGTGAATACATGGTTGTGATGAATGAATAATGTATATTGGATGGATATTAGTCGGGTAAGGGCAATTTTGGAAATTGTTGTAATAAATTTGATTTATTAAATTGGACCTGCGTGTCCAGCCTTTTCACCTCCATTCTCTTTGTATTCTCTTCTCACCTATTCCCCTCAATGTAAATGAGGTTTCTTTAGAAGTATAGTGTAACTGGTAGAAGTAATACAAGTGCTAGCATGAGAGAGAAAGGGAGAGATTTGATCTAGGATCAATGTGTTAAGTATCCATCCGCATATCATTATTATTTATTTTCATATGCGCTTTATTATGTATTTAGAATGCATGATTAAGGGTGTATGATGATGAGACCTTAACAAAGATAATAATTTGGTAGCCAATTTGCACGCGAAAAACCCTCGCTCAATATCATGCGTTTTTCCTTCCAGTGAGTGTTTCTTACACAAGATCCGAGATTGGCATTGGGTTGTTGGCCAAAGTCAAGCCCTTTATCCGTCGAAGATGTGTTTGAATCATGAGAGTTTTGTTCCATATCGGTGTCTTGTCCAAGTTGTGGTTTGTTGGCCAAAGTCAAGACCGTTTCTTGTCACTCGACATTGATTACGAAGCTTTCCATGGTCAATGGGTCGCGCTTGACTGGGATCATTAGGTTTGTTGTGCCAAAGCCAAGGCCTAGTTGATTCAGAGGAAAATGGTTAGGGTACATATTGGATATATAGGCATATATACGATGTATGTTTCGGACTTGGATGTCCACCTACCGGACCTAGGAATTGGATTGGATCCAATTGATCTTAGAGATCTACCTAGTTAATTATCATACAATTTGTTGGCCAAAGTAAAGATTGTGTGACATATAACGGGATCCTAGCCTACTAGGAAACACGGTTTCCCGAGTACTCGACAGAGGGTTAGAGGCTCGCCGAAAAATAGTGGGAGGCAAGAATTGAATTTGCAATATTCGTTCAATTACTCGCCATACGCGCTCAAACAAATATCACTCGTCAAATAATTAAAAGTATTAGTTGGACTAATATTTATGTTGTTTTATTAATATAGTTTGACTATATTCAAATAAATTCAATAAATAGTATGTTATTGATTTTAATTGGATTATAGTAATCAATATAATTGAATTAATATTATAGTTGATTGAATAATTGGATTATTGTAATCATTATGATAATAAAATAGTACCGGAAAAAATGATTAAATAGTTGACTATTAAAATCAAGAAACATTGAAAAGTTGGACATTTAAATATAATCTTGGATTACGATATTTAAATGGTTTAAATTTTCAAATTGGGAATGAAATTTCAGGATGGTCCTGGAAATAGATAATAAGTTACTTTATTTGATAAAATAACCTATTATGCCTAAACCCGGAACTAAGCAATTAGTAGTGCATAATCTTTGGAAGAATTATGTAATGATGACTTAAAGTGCTTAATTCAACATACTTGTAATAAATCTATGTTTAGATTTAAGAAGTATTAAATTTGCATTTAATAATTCTTGGAGAATTAATGACTAATCTCAAGGAGACAAAGTCAAACTTTGCAATTAGTTAAGTAGCGCAAGGCGCACTTTACGTCAATATTCTAGAAATCCAAGGCTTGGCCAAAGGCTTCTGAAATATTGAAAAGGGGTAAAGGCAATATCGTTATTATCTTCTGGGAAGATAAAGGACATATCCCGAAATGGCTGTCGTTTAGATATGGCAGACACGAAGGAATTAAAGAAAGGGCAAGGCTCTGACTTTAAATGTTTGTCAATATTATGTCCATTACTAGTATTAAAATTAGATTTTAAAATACTTAGTATGGTACATAAAATATATGCAATGTTGTTCAGAACCTGCTGTAAGCAGGATACTAACTTCAAGCTGAGGATAATCTGCGAATCGGAAACGGGACGAAAGTCGCTGTTTCGACCAAAGATACATAAAAATTAGGAACTACCTTCGGGTGAGTACCTAAATTAGGAAACTGTTATAATGTAACTAGTTTGACTAGAAACATTATCTCTATATCAGTGATCAATCCGTTGCGGATGAACCTTTATATTCTAGAACACTAAAGTGTTTCATTATATAAAGATGATATTGAGATAAACACATTAGATGTGAATAACAGTATTTGTATTTGAATATAAATAAAATCTCGAACATATAATATGACAAACTAATAGCTCATACTGATCTGATCAGATGAAACTAATTGTGGCATTGTTGTCTGGGACACAATTAAACAAGAGTCGTATATCCACACTTTTGAAGAGTGGGTACTAGGACTGATTTGACTGATCAAATAAAGTCTACGAATCTAGTTTATTAGGTAAGGTACCTAAAACACTATTTACTTGGTAAAAGTGAAAGTGCCACCGATCTGATAACCCTATTCACAGTGAAGTAAGTGGGCCCATATCTAGCTAGGCTAGATGTGGATATGAATGTTTCGTGACCGTACCGTTATGGTTATGTGTTTCTTTTGAAGAACACAAATCGGAAACTTTTAGAGTTTCGACACGAAATAGACAAACAGATCGGCTAAAGTATTAAACCGTCGCGGTAAGACCGTAAAGGAAAATACTTAAGCAATAAGTTTGATAATATACTTGAAAGAGTATAGTATTCTTTCAAATGAGGACTCCTCCTGGAACACGTCAGTTTGACGGTGTGTCCGTACGGAGAAACCGAATTTTGTTGGACATGATAAGGTTAATCATGAGTCGCTCTGAGCTATCTTTTCCTGCAAAGATAAATATTAACAGTGCAAACTTATTTTGAATAAGGTTCCATTAAAATTCTGTTTGACAGACTTCATATTAGATATGAACGGTATAGAAACTGGGTTTCACACTCCTGTAGATTTGGGTATGCTAGGCTTACGTTTGGATGATACCAAACATGAACCCAAATCGGATAAGTGCCAAATATAGGTTATCCTAGGGAAAAACCATAAGTATAGTACTTATACATCTCACTTGAGAACAATTGTAATTGTTTCTCGCCATGCGGTCTTCCTTAGAGGATTACCGATATGCAGTGGTCAGTGGGAGGACGGTATAACTCGATGAAAATCGGAGTAATACTGTTTCAGGCATGAAGTCCTTAATGGAACACAAATAGTTCATCAAGGATGAAACTATACCATTAATCTTCGTATACACAATAAACGCGTAGATCGGAGAGAATTAGAAACAACCTTGGGTATGGGTTTCTGATCTCACCTCATAAAGATGTCACTCTTGTTGAGGTACACCAACCGACTACGTAAGAAGGGGTGATACAAGATATCGACTTCCATTATGGCAAAGTGCCATGAGTCCAAAATGGATTCCATGTATAAACAACTATGTTTGGACACTAGTTGATGTACCATAAGGCATTGTGCCCATAGGTACTGCATAAGTCTTCAAGGAAGACATACATGGATGGCAACATACCAACGTACAAAGCTAGGCTTGTAGCGGAAAGGTATTGTTATCAACATTGTGTTGATTACGATTCGACCTTTTGCCTGTTGCCACGGCAAATCCATTTGGATGATGCTTGCTGTAGCTGCACGTTTCATTTATGAAATGTGTCAGTTAAAGATCAAAATCGCTTTCCTTAAATGGAAACCCTTTGGTGGATGTTTATAACATCCTGACGATTTTGTCGTACTAAAACCAGTAAACAAGGTTTGCAGGTTATTCGATCCATGTTTGGATTGAAGCAAGCATTAGGTTCTTGGAATTAACGTTTTGATGTAATCATAATGGTCTATGATTTAATTCAAAACCAAAATAATTCTTGTGTATATAGAAGGTTAGTGGGAGCGCACTGACAAGAATGTCCTTTAATAAATAATGATAATATATGTCATTTCTTGAAAATGAAATTCCCATATAAAATAATCGGCGAAAGCTTGGCTTTCGAGAAAATTCTCCGTAGAATTCTTGGGAGTAACAACCTTTATTCTAGGAATAAAGATCTACTGAGATAGATTAAGTTGTTAAAACTCTGCGAGAACTTGTACATTGAAAAATGTACATGACCTGGTGTCTCATACGCTTTGAGCATATGGATTCACAATCAGGCCAATCCAGATGATGGTCACTGGATTGATGTTAAGAACATCCGTTAGAATCTTAGAGATCTAAGGATGCTGTCTTAATCTGTGGAGAAGGAGAACTTGAAGTGACTGGGATCACTACTGCAAGTTTCGAAACCGATAAAACGACTAAAAGTCACAAACGGTACTATACAGTTTGAATAACGGTACAGTGAGCTGGAAATCTTCCAAGCAAGATACTGTTACTGAATAAACAACAAATGCGGATTAATTACAGCATCTGAGGCAGCAATTGAAGCAATCTGGGTCAATTATAAATCTAATTAGATTAGATATATTTCTGTTAGCGGCTGAGGTAGGCGTCAGCACAGGCTAAAGAATTAATGGTCTCATCAACGATCCAGATATATACTTCGACTATTCATCTGATTCGTTCGGATCATACATCGTGGCGATGTGATGATCGTATAAATCGCATCAGACGATAATCATGAAAATCCGCTGACGAAAACTTTTTCTCAGCAATTTGAGCAAACCGTACATAGTTCGGGTGTTAAACACTTGAGTGACTGGCTATAGGCCAAGTGGGAGATTGTTGGACAGTTATGACCCATAGCATCACTATTTGTACAGATCATTGTGTTGTTGTACAAATTAACTATGTGAGAAAGGGAATTGCACTCTTATCATTTGTGATTAGATCACCTTAGATGTATAAATAATGATAGGTCCTTATGATTTGTTCCTTGATTGAGAATGATATGAGACAGTATCAATCAACGAAGGATAAATCATTAAACATCCCTAGTCAGAGTATTATCGAGATTGGACATCGATAAATACGTAAAAGACTAGTATCGTACTTGTGCGCGTTGTGAGGGCACAACGGCGTAGTTCTCATATACTTAAGTATTGGATACTTATGCAAGTGCGGTAGGAGGTTGTGTTTCACACCGACGGTACGGGAAACAGCTTCACTTTGGATAGACCCCCTCGGAATCCCATTGGTAGTTTGACTATGTGTCTATGGGAGTCCGACATCAGGGTAGGTGTATTTGGTCTTAACTTGAGACTTGCACCGCTAATGCTTACGACAATCAATATACTTTGGTTGAGGTCCTCTAGGGCTTTAACTGGTTCTGTGTACGTCGATACTAGGTATATTGAGAATCGTAGAGTATTGGGTGTGATGTCAAGACGGAAGTATCACTCCAGTCAAAGTGGAGATGATGTCAAGTAGGATACGGTATTAGTACTCTTAAGTGCTGCGCGGCCATCGGGATATTATGACTAGGTCATGTATATCCGATTATAGAGACTAGTTACCAGACATCCGACATGTGCTTCGTACGGGGCAGACACAACTCCAGCCCCAGGCCTAGCACGTGACAGTCCGATACTGGATCGAAATACGCAATACTACGGTATACTACGCTTGATATAGATCACATATTCCTGTAAGAATATTTTCGGAGAATTGGGTAGGCATGGCGCTTTGCTAGAAGCCAACCTTGTCTTGTAAATCGGTAAAACGTAGTACTTGGTACGTACGTGTTTGGATTATCCGACGACCCGATTTACTGCCAACATATCCTGGGATCTCTTGGGTCGCGTCCCAATGATACACCGATGAAGTATGACTCGCACTTTAATTAATCTGGGATTAATTCAATGAGAGAGAAAATTAATCTAGGATTAATTTCGTATATAATTTATCTAGGATAAAATATCAATAAAAGAGAGATAACGATTAATTTGGAATTAATCGGTAAATTAATATATTTGATATATTAAACGAAATTGGATTTCGACGCGGAATTAAAATTGGATTTTAATTCGGGCGAACGAATTAATTTGGAATTAATTCGTTAGCGACGTGAATAGTGAATTCACTAGGCGTAATCATTTAATTACGATGCAACGGATAAATCGTTAATTTGGAATTAACGAACCCGAGCCCGGGTGTGATTACGAGCGCATTCGTATTTCGAATTCGAGTGCGGCACGCAAGTCACATCAAAGCGTCAAGTCATTCGTCACATCAAAGCGTCAAATCAAACATCACTTTGAGTGATGTGACATTTGATTGATGTGAGTGTTTGATTGATTGATATTGACTTGATGTGAGTTAGTGGAGTGGTTGGAATGTTTGGTATGTACTTGATTTTTGAAATCAATTATATTTGATTTACCATTTGACTTTTGACAAATTTTATTTGGCAAAATCATTAATATATTTTGGAAAATATATAAAGGCATTTTTGGAAATTGCTTAACCAACCTAATACACATTATTCATCTCCTTCTCCCTCTCTCTCTTTCACGCCCATGGCAGTGAACTGCCATGGGTTGGCCGAAAATCGCAAGGCAACTTTAAGGGTTTTGTGGCAAAATCCAAACGAGCTAGCACTCCCGAGAGACATATGAAGGTGTTAGGGACAATTACCCTTGAGCCGGGAATCATTCGTCGAAGATTCGAAGCTCAAAACGATGATCCAAAACTGAAACTGCCAACAGTGGACTGCACACATGGGCGTGACCTTTGGTGGCCAAATCTTGAAGTTTTGTTCGTCGTTTCGTCTCAACCGATCGATGTGAGTATTCCACAACTCCTTTGAGATGTATTCAACACTTTGTCATGCTTGTTTAATGATCTTGGGACCTAGATAATCACCAACACTCACCAACCCAAACATTGGTCGAATACAACAACACCAAATAATCCCATTGCACCGATCAAGAAACGACACCGCTCTTCACTCCTCAAAACACACAACTTACACGTTAACAAACCCTGCCAAAATTGAACAGAAGCAACCCATTACCCCACCGAAATAAAACCCCAACCAATCTAAATAGTCTCCGCACAATGTAGCAAAAATAGTGAACCAAAAATACCTAAACTTAAAATGACCGAACAGTAGCCCTTAAAATCACTGAAAATAGTCCAAAAAATAGTCGACAAAACCGTCCAAAACAGCGTGTGAAAAGAGAGGAAACAGCGAACTAGAGAACCAGAATAACAGCGAAAATGTTAACCATTCCGGTGACATCTCAACGCGCTCCCGGTAAGCGACTTAAAAGGTAAGACCTGAGGGCACCCTTTGTTATATTCTATTTTTTTATCCTGGAAACGGCATGTTTGGTTGGATGAGGAATACGTCCAACTGGGCATACGAAGTCCTACATTGAAAACAGCCAAAATTTAAAGATTAAACGCAAAATACATGTGTAGGGACCCAATAGTAATTTCCTTAATTTTTGTGTATTTGAATTTAATGTTAGATTAATTCAAATACATATTAATTAATTGTCAAATTGAGATATTTGACTAATATTATAAATATATATATGTATTTGATATTTATGGTAATATAATAAATATATTTGAAATATTTATATTTAATTAATTAATTAATTATTTAATAATTAAATGATTAAATTATTTAAAATATAAATATTTTAAAGTTATGATATTTACTTTAATGACTTAGTTGCAATTGTTGACTTGTTTGAATTCTTCTTTAAAACTGTAATGATGAATTTACCAAGTGGACAAGTCGGAAATAATTAAAGCAAGTTGAAAAATATCATGATATTTTTCTAATACTCATTTTCGGCCAAGATAGATGGTGGGAGTATAAATTGTTTTGTTTTCTTTTAGGTTTTATTAAGTCAAAACCTTTACCAAAAACTCCATTAAAAGAAAGCCAAAGAAGTTTTAGACAAAGAAATGAAAAATAAAGAAAAAGCTTGGATTTAAGTAAGTATTTCCAACTTTCCATTCGAGAGAAAAATGTTCCTCTTGTTATGGGCTTCATCTTGTGATGTTCTAATATTTTTCTACTGTTTATTCTTTGTGTTTTTGTTGGATGGAAGTTTGTGGATATGGTTAATACATGTATAAGATCATAGAATGCTTCTAAGGTGTTAACTAGCAGTCTTTTGATAGTTTAAAAGACTTGTTGCCATTCTAGAGTTATTTTCTTACTCTTAAATGACCTATATTTGTTCTATAGTTGCTTCATTGTGGTGTGGCTTGATTGGTGTGGAAGAAACATGATTGAAGTGTTGGGTATTACTAATTTGGTCTAATTTGTCTAATTTGATGAAATTGAAAAATTAGGGTTTAAGACCACTTCCAAATTTGGGGCTTTTCATTTATGTTGTGTATTTGGATGGATGCATACAAAATCTTATGTTGATTGGATATCATCTTGATGTGTTTTAAACATTAAAAGAACAAAATGCCCAATTTTGCAAAATGGGGGCTTACGGCTTTTGGACTTAATTTTGGGAATTTCTATTGCAATTTTTATTTCAATGTGTAGGACATGTTAAATTCATATTAGTAAAGATTTAGAATCATACAAATTATTTTGAACAATTTCGGACTAAAATGTACAAAATGTAAAGTTTTGGGGCAATTTGGTAATTACATAAAAATTTTATTTCTTGTGTAATATTTCAGAATTTGATAATTGGATAATTAAATAAATAAGTTTATTTATTGATCCGAGAAAAAGTTTTGAAATCGGAAAATTTTGATTTTCCACTATTCCGCTGCATTACCGATTTTCGCCCTAAAATCCATTCAAAATGGTATCAGAGCGAGTTTGATTCTAGGCCCCCTAATATGATTAGCCTTTAAATTCAGTGTTTAATCATGTTTTCTTAACTTTATACATGCATGTTTTAATCTAATTTGATTAGATTTAGGGTGTATGACACTTAGCGGAAAATTCCTAATTTATAAGGTTTGAATATAATTATGTATTTGATGTATGTTATATGGTCCATCCTGTCAATACGGTTTATAAATTTTTCTCTGTGACTACATTCGAGACCGTGCCTCTGATGTGAGGGTGTAGCCGGTAGGGATTTATTTATGCCGGATGTATATATTAGATACTAGATAAATCCAAGCAAAAACAGAATCTTGAACGTGCCCTAGCTCATGGTTACCCAAGTAGCTTCAGTTTATTATTTACAAGTTTGACCTTAGTACGTCTTCTTGTGGGCATGCCTTAGCAGTCACAACGAGAAACGACTAGGACCGAAAACATATGAGTCACTATTTAATGATTGACAAATGAGTTATCTACCCGATTAATATACGTAGGCGAGACTGTGCCTCTACTGTGAGCTGAAATATATTCATGGGATCCACTTTTCTATATTTACATTTAATATAATTATTTAATCTTTGTATTCTATTTGGGGATTACAGTATTGCATGATTTATTAGGAGGGGCATTTTTAGATTAAAAATCCATGATCTAGTTTATGCTTATGATATTATTTGAAACTGCTTATTTTTCTCCTAATCATTTTTCATGATCTATATGATAGATTTACGATGGCGGCACCATCCACTAATCAGTTTGCGCGTATGCTTGATGCGAACAAACTCAAAGACACTGATAACTTTGCCGATTAGGAATTGGATTTGAGGATTGTCCTCGACTCCGAGAAGTTGGGATATGTTCTTGAGGTTCCACTGCCCCTCGCTATGGCAGATAACGCTACACTGGAAGAACGCGAAGTCTTCCAAGCTTAGAATGATGATGATTTAAAATTTAAATTATAAATCTTAAGTTCGCTTTCACCGGGTCTCAAGAAACAATACTATGGCTTGTCAGATGTGTTGGGGTTGGTGCTCAGAGCACAATTTCCCAATTATATTTCTTTATGAATACTTCTGTAAAATGTTATTATTATGAATAATATATGCAGTTTCTATAATATAATGTATCTTTTAATATGGTAAAGACGTAATGACCGTAAAATGACTAATCATGGTACTTTTGCAAATGCGTCACAACTGACATTGAGATGTATCATGACGTTGTCATTCTCAGACAGTTCCTGATCAAGATTTACATTACTTGGTCAGTATAGTAAACCCGTTGAGACCGGAACATGTCGTATACAGGAATATATGATTCCAATGGTTTCTCAATGAACCATAAGTCTTGGAGACTAGTATAGACGTGTAGGTGTTTATAACGGATAAACACTGAATGACTCACCGAAGATTCTTAATGGATGGTACACCAACGTCAATAAGAATCTTATCGGGTTGAGTAGCACTTGTGATTCTTAGACTTGAGATGCCACTGTGGGCACATGAGACATCTTCTATACTTAGATGGCAGTCACATCATCGATCTATTCAGATCAGACCTCCGTATGTTCATTGGGTGTAGATAGATCCTCAGGGTATCTTGTGTGGATCGAGATAGAATCCATAAGTTCTGTGTATCAGAGCATAAGTAGTCCATATGATTAGCAATCAGATAAAAACCATGGGCCCGTGGTACAATTTAGAAGTTAGTTCTAAATATTCTTTTTAAGATTGCTAATAGAATTGTCGACTAGATAATCCCTATAGAGATTTGACGTTTACATCTATATCTTTGGGATTTATCCGGATATCTGAGACGGAGGAATTATACATTTTTCATGACCTCGACCTGTATGATTCAGCGAGTTTATCTGTGGTCGTCATAATTTACGGGTGGATAAATCATGGACACGAAATTAGATTTCGTGATAGATATGCATAAATCTATAGAGTCTCACTAATGAAATATACTCGTAGAGCACTAGGAAAACAATTATAAATAATGTTGATTATTAATAAAGTCGTTTAAAGGTTAAACGTAAAATACATGTGTAGGGACCCGATAATTATTTCCTTATTTTTGTATATTTGCATTTAATATTAGATTAATTCAAATACACATTAATTAATTGTCAAATTAAGATATTTGACTAATATCATAAATGTATATATGTATTTAATATTTAATGTAAATATTATACATATATTTAATATATTTGTATTTAATTAATTAATTAATTATTTAATTATTAAATGATTAAATTAATTAAAGTATAGATATTTTAAAGTTATGATATTTATTTTTAATGACTTAAGATGCTTTTGTTGACTTACTTTATTCTATTAAATTTTGTAATGATTAAATATAACAAGTTGATAAAGCAAAATTGAATGAAATAAAATTTGAAAAATATCTAGATATTTTATATACCTAAAATTTCAGCCAAGGCTATTTTTTTTTTTTTTGGTATTTATTGTTTTGTTTTCATTTTAGGGTTGTATTAACTTCAATCCTTTGCCAAAACTCCATTAAAAGAAAGCAAAGAAGCTTGAGAGAAAAGAAGAAGAAGACAAAGAAAGCTTGGATTTTAGTAAGTTTTTCAAACTTGTTATTAGAGAGGAAAATGTTCCTTGAGTTCTAGGCTTCATTCTATGAGTTTCATATTTTTTCTATTCTTTATTCTTTGTGTTTTTGGTGGATGGAAGTTTTGTAATGGGTTTGTGCATGTAAAAAGTTCATAGATTGCTTATAAGGTGTTAACTAGCATTCTTTTGAAAGTTTAAGAAAATTTTTGCTAATATAGAGTTGTCGACCCACTCTTAAATGACCTAGATTAGATTTGATATATAATTATTTCATTGTGTTGAGACTTGATTTGAATGGAAGAAACATGATTGAAGCATTGGATTTTGTTAATTTGGTCTAATTTGTCAATTTTAAAGAATTTAAAAAATTAGTGTTTAAAACCACTTCCAAATTTGGGGCTTTGCATTTATATGGTGTATTTGAATGTATATAGGATGCATGCAAAATACTGGGTTGATTGGATTTTATCTTAATGTGTTTTTTGAACATTGGAAGTGAAAATGCACAATTTCCCCACCATTTAGGGCTCTCGGGTTTGGGGTTTAATTTTGGGATCTTTTGTTGCAATTTGATTTTCAATATGTATGACATGTTGAATTCATATTTCTAATGATTTAGAATCATCCAAAATCATTTCGAACAATTTCGAATTAAAATAAACAAAATATAACATTTAAGGGCAATTAAGTAAATTCACATAAATTTGATTTATAGTGTTTTATTTCACAATTTGATTACTGGATAATAAAATAAATAAGTTTATTTTATGAATCCGAGAAAAACTTTTGAAATCAGAAAATTTTAATTTTCCACTGCTCCACTACGTTACCGGATTTCCGCAATAAAATCCCTACAAAATGGTATCAGAGCGAGTCTGATTCTAGGCCCCCTAATATGATTAGCCAATTAATTCAATGTTTAATCATGTTTTCTTAACTTTATGCATGCATGTTTTAATCTAATTTGATTAGATTTATGGTGTATGACACTTAGCGAGAAATCACTAATTAATAAGGTGTGAGGAGCATTTATGTATTTGATGCATGTCATATGGTCCGTCTTGTCGATATGGTTTATGAATATTTCTCTGTGAATACATCTGAGACTGTGCCTCTGCTGTGAGGGTGTAGCCGATAAAGATTTATTTATACCGGATGTATATCAAATACTAGATAAATTCAAGCAAAAGCGCAATCCTGAACGTGCCCTAGCTGTCAGGGTTATGCAAGTAACATGATTTTATCATTGACAAGTTTAACCTTGCTACGTATCCTTGTGGGCCTGCCATAGCAGCGACAACGAGAAACGATCAAGACAGAAAACCCAGGAGTCACTAGTGAGTGATGGACAAATGAGTTGTCTACTTGATGAATATACATAGGCGAGATCGTGCCTCTGCTGTTAGCTGAAATATATTCAAGGGATCCACTTTTCATTATTTTTATTTAATTTAATTATTAATCTTTGTATTCTGTTTGTGGATTACAGTATTGCATGATTTAGTGGGAGGGGTATTTTTATATTAAAAATCCATGATCTAGTTTATGCTTATGATATTATATGAAACTGCTTACATTTCTTGTAACCGTTTTTCGTGATCTATATGATAGATTTGCGATGGCGGCACCATCCACTAATCAGTTTTCGTGTATGCTTGATGGGAACAAACTAAAAGGCGCTGATAACTTCATTGATTGGGAATTAGATTTTAGGATTGTCCTCGACTCCGAGAAATTGGGATATGTTCTTGAGGGTCCACTACCTCTTGCTGTGGCAGAGGACGCTACACCGGAAGAATGCGAAGTCTTCCAAACATGGAAGGACGATGATTTAAGAGTTAAATCATATGTCTTAAGTTCACTTTCACCGGGACTCAAACAGTATTATGGCATGTCAGATGCTTATACTATGATGACACGATTAAGACAATTGTTTGAGAACCAAGAACAAGTTATTGTTCATAAGGTCGCAATGGAATTGTTCCATGCGCGGTTGGATGAGGGGCAAGTTGTTAGAACATATATTCTTCAGATGATCGATTTGATCGATCAACTGAGGCAACATAATCTCATTCTAAATGACATTCTCGGTAGGAGTGTCATTCTTGGTTCGCTCCTAACTTTTTATCGCCAGTTTGTGATGTATTTCAACATGAACGAGATTATTTGTACCTACCAATAGCTGCATAGGATGTTGCTCACGGTGGAAGAGGACCTCAAGAAGGGAGTACCGACTGGTCCTCCGAGACCTACTTCACTTTCTACTTCTTCCCAGATTGGATCAAAGGGAAAGAATAAGAAATGGAAGAAGAAGAAGGGTTTCGGTCCTTAACCACAGGCAAAGATAGCAAAGCCCAAGAGGGCTTCTGAAGACAAGTACCATCACTGCAGTAAGGTCGGGCACTGGAAAAGAAACAGTCCTGACTACATTGCCCAGCTAAGGAGGGAAAGAGCATCTACATCAGGTACATTTATTTTTCCAGTTATTGATATATCTTTGGCTTGTGAAGCCGTTACATCCAGCTGGATTTTAGATTCTGCTTGTCCCATTCACATTTGCAATTCGTTGCAGATGCTGAAGGAAAGTAGGAGACTGAAGCCTGGAGAGATGCAGTTACGATTCGGGAGTGGAGACTCTTTGGATACAGCTGCAGTGGGAGTATGCGAGTAACATCCCAGATTTTCGAGACTGTTCTAGAAGATTCCCAGACCAATGTTATAGACTCGGAGCATGATGATAATGAAGAATAAGAGTTCAAGAGATGTTATATGGGTTAGAATAATAGATTATGAATATTCGTCGCGTTGGAAAAAGCGTGGGATCAAAAGTCAGATACGCGATTTTTGTAAAACGCATAATTTTTACTGTTTTGATCACAAAGAGAGCAAACGGACTCCGATCAAGTTGATTCTTGAACCATCAGACTCATTTTTCCGAAATGAACAACTTTCATGTTGAGCACTTTTCAAAAATCGCATCGTAAGAGCTCCGAAAATACGATATTCCATAAAGTTCCATGATAGGGGCTGATCAGTAATTTTACGGGGGCTTATATGGTATTTTCCCAGCTAGTATTTAAAGCTTTGAAGTTTTCATAAATTGCAAAAAGGGCAAAACCCAAATAAACCCCTCATACGCCCCTTTGACCCATTTTGGCGCGAAGAAGAAACTGGTCGCGCTGGTAGCCGGTCGGCCACCATCGCCCGGCGCGACGGTCCAGAAAGAGACACCTGGCCCCCTTGCATCTGATGGTGGCTGGCGGCGATGCTAATACACCGGTGAACGGCGGCAGGGATGTAGGGAACACTTTCCCTCGCGCAGCGGAAGCGGTAAGGCTCACGGACCGAACTTGAAAAATTTTTATGTTCTCCCTTTGCTTTGGTCGAACCACACCAGTGAGTTTGCTGATGTTTTGCTTCTGTTTTGGACAAGATATCAGCCCCGGAAAACGCCCGAAACAGTCCCCGAACAGCCCATTGAACTGCAGTGAATTAGTGGACTGTTTTACAACCGTTACACGCGCAAACTGCACCCAAATTGAACCAGTATTTGCGTGTACTGCTGTGTAATTTCAGATCTAATTTTTCAATTAAAATCAATCCTAACACAGCCCTAAAATTCCCTAAAAGTGTTTCCTAAAACTCGAATTAAAATCAAACAAAACCGAGCCCCATGGAAGCCTTATTTGCACGCACAGCAGTGGGGTTTTGTTGCCCACAGCCGTGAATGATAGAAGGAGGGGAGAAGGGTTTTTGAACTTCACAAGGTCTTTCGAACTATGTCTCGAAACCTACGGAGGGTAGTGTGGGCTACACTCACAAATTAATCTCTAAACGGTTTAGAGATTAAGATCACACACCTAATTAATTTCAGGTTCTTCAATTCACTTTCTCAACTTTTGAGAACTTGAAGAAGAGATGGAGGCTAGGGTTTTCTAATGTCTAGATCTGAAAAATTAAATCATAATTTTTCTTTTATACTATAGGCAATTTGTTTCATAAAACAAATTAACCATTAGTCTCCAATCCTTACAATGGTAGGAATTCTAGTTTGATTTTACTTCCAAAATAAACAAATCTTATCCCTTACCATATATGGAATTTCGGCCATGGCTAAGGTAATTAGGATTTGATTTTATTTCTTAAACAAACAAATCTTATTCCTTACCAATGAAGGAATTCGGCCAAGGTAGGAATTCTTGTTTGATTTCGCTTCCAAAATAAACAAATCCTATCCCTTACCATATAGGGAATTTCGGCCATGGCTAAGGTAATTAGGATTTGATTTTGTTTCTTAAACAAACAAATCATATTCCTTACCAATTAAGGAATTCGGCCAAGGTAGGGTGATTGGGTTAGATTTTGTTTCTCAAACAAACAAATCCTATTCCTTATCCAATAAGGAATCCTACCATGGTGATGATTCGTGTTTCCAAAATAATTCTTAGCCTTATTAAATTATATCATATATAATTTAATGTTCTAATTTAATAATTATCATATAATTATTAATACCTTATATTAACTTTTAATATAAAGTCTCAAGTGTGATGTAATTAATATTATTAATCATATTAATAATATTCATTCTTTGTGAGTATATAATTGGACCGTCCAATTATATTAGCTCCGCTAAAGTGTATCGAGCTAGCATGGGGACCAAGTGGACCTACGTTCCGAGCTTCAATAATCTCGAAATATTAATTAAGCTCTTAATTAAATATTCCGAATTATTAACTTCAAATTATTCCACTAAAAATCCGAAGTTGCACTCTCATTACCGTAGATGAAATATTAACCCGAACCAAGTCGGTGTCCACCGATATAGTCATTGCATACGAATTGATCCTTCATGAATTTCTCGTAATTAGAGCAAAGTCAAATGTCCGTTATACCCCTCAATTATTTTTACCTTAAGTACCATTGATTCTCTAATGAACGATTTATTCATAACTATTATGAATATTATATGTATATTTGTAAAAGAAAGACTTGAGCGCTCAAATCGTTCAAGTGCCGAATCAACCCTTAAGAGAGATACCCATCTATTTTCGCAAGAAGGAGTGAATTCCATGTCTATGTAAGACTTTCCGAGCTACATGACAAACTGTGCCCCCAAAGCACGTAGTTATTGGTTCGGATTGCTACACCAACCTCACCTTTGTAAATCAAAGGACAAAACCCGCCATGCAAGAGTTCGTAGTACACTCAGGATTAAGATCAATCCATATATGACCGTCAAGTAGATCGAAATGACTTTCTTTCTTTAACGAATATTATAAGAATGTCATTTCTATCTGGGTCCAGTCCTATATGATCACATCATATAAGGTGCCTTCATTCTCATGTCTCTACATGGACGATCCGGATTAAGATCGCCATCCAAAAATAGAATGAACTGCAGCTATAGATAAACCACAAACAAAGTACCCGGTTTGTTTGCTCTCTATGGACTATTTAAGATTACTAACTTCAGACTTAAATCCTCTGGTGCATGACACTCATACACCAAATCTGAAGGTACATAAGTAATCTATGGCATTTATGAAGATATATAATATGCGAAATTAAACAAACAATTTGATAAATGAATAATGCATCCTTTTATTTCTAAACACATGAAACCGTTTACATCACTTGTAGCTCTAGGGCATACATCCCAACAATCTCCCACTTGCACTAGAGCAAATGAGACATGTCACGTAATCTTAGACCATCTAGGTGACCCTCAAACACTTTAGCTGGCAAAATCTTTGTAAACGGATCAGCAAGATTCTCTGCGGATGCAATCTTTGTGACGCTAACGTCCCCTCTCTGCACTATCTCCCTGATGAGATGATATTTCCTTTCTATATGTTTTCCCCTCTTGTGGCTTCTTGGTTCTTTGGAGTTTGCCACTACTCCACTATTGTCGCAATAGAGGGTGAATGGTTTATCCATGTCGGAACAACTTCCAGATCTCCCAAGAATTTACGGAGCCAGACTGCTTCTTTAGCTGCTTCACAAGCTGCTACATATTCAGCCTCCATGGTGGAGTCGGTAATGCAAGATTGCTTTATGCTCCGCCATACAATAGCCCCACCACCTAGGGTGAACACTGATCCAGATGTTGATTTCCTGGAATCAACATCTGTCTGAAAATCAGAGTCTGTATATCCTCTTAAGATCATATCCTCACCGGAATATACTACCATATAATCTCTCGTTCTCTTAAGATATTTGAGAATGTGTTTCACAGCCACCCAGTGATCTAATCTCGAATTTGACTGAAACCTATTGACTACTCCCACTACAAAACAGATGTCCGGTCTCATGCATAACATGGCATACATGAGACTACCAACTGCTGTGGCATATGAGATATGTCTCATTTCCTCAATGCCCTGAGGTGTCTTAGGAGACTGTTCCTTCGACAAATAAATTCCATGCCGATAAGGCAGATTGCCTTTCTTGGGATTCTGCATCCAGAATCGCACAAGGATCTTGTCGATGTAGGATGCCTGAGATATAGCTAACAGTCGTTTCTTGCAATCTCGAAGTATCTGGATCCCAAGAACATAACTCGCCTCTCCCAAATCTTTCATTTGGAATTTCTCAGCAAGCCAGGTTTTTACGTCTGATAATATCCTTACATCATTCCTAATGAGTAAGATGTCATCAACGTATAAGACAAGAAAAACCACCTTCCCGTCAATGACGCGCTTGTATACACAAGGCTCATCAACATTCTGCTCAAAATTATAGGACTTGATTGTTGTATCAAATCTTATATTCCAAGATCGAGATGCCTATTTGAGTCCATAAATGGACCTTTGCAGTTTGCAAACTTTTTGCTCTTGACCTTGGGCGATGAACCCTTCTGGTTTTATCATATAGATACTTTAATCAAGATTGCCATTCAAGAATGCAGTCTTGACGTCCATTTACCAAATTTCATAGTCATAATATGTGGCTATGGATAGAAGAGTGCGGATGGATTTTAGCATAGCTACTGGCGAGAAAGTTTCCTCATAGTCAACTCCATCTTTCTGGATATAACCCTTGGCCACTAGTCTTGCTTTGAAGGTCTGTACCTTCCCATCTGATCCCCTCTTTCTCTTGTAGATCCATTTGCAACCTATGGGTTTCACCCCATCAGGTTGGTCTACAAGTTCCCAGACTGAGTTGGAGTACATGGACTCTATCTCTAGGTTCATGGCTTTGAACCATTCTTCTTTGTTAGGATCATCCATTGCACTACTGTAGGTCAATGGATCATCTATACCATCACTGGAGGCGAAAACTTGTGCCTCTCCACCCCAAGGTAGCGATCAGGTTGTCGTACAACCCTCCCACTACATCTAGGTGGTAGATCGTTCTGACTGGGAAGTATCTGACTATCAGATGTCGAAGGTGCTATGTATTTGTCAACTTTTATTGACGATGGCGCACTGGTCGAACCAGTAAGTAACTCCTCGAGAAATATTTTACTACGAGGTTTGAACTCCTTCATATAGTCCTCCTCTAGAAATGTAGTATTTGTCGATACAAATACTTTGTTATCATCAGAACTGTAGAATAATCCACCCCTAGTTTCCTTCGGGTAGCCTACAAATAGGCACACCTGAGAACGTGGTTCCAGCTTTGTAGTCTTGTTCTTCAGCACATGTGTTGGACACCTCCATATGCGGATATGTCGTAAACTAGCTTCACGACCATTCCACAACTCTAAGGGAGTCTTAGGAACAGACTTGGATGGAACTACATTAAGGATATACATTGCGGTTTGCACTGCATATCCCCAGAACGAACTGGGTAGTGAGCTATAACTAAACATAGATCTCATCATGTCTAGTAGGGTTCGATTAATCCTTTCTGCAACACCATTTTGTTGTGGTGTTCCAGGTGCTGTGAGCTGGGATACTATCTCATGCTCAACTGACAATTCCTCGAAGTCTCTGTCGAGGTATTCCCCTCCACGATCCGATCGTAGAGTTTTGATTGTCTTACCTAATTTGATCTCAACCTTAGCACGATACTTATTAAACTTTTCAAAGGTATATGATTTGTGATGCATTAGGTAGACATACCCATATCTTGAATAATCGTCAATAAATGTGACGAAATATTCATAACCACCTTGGGCTTTTACATTCATCGGTCCACAAACATCCGAATGTATCAGCTCTAGTGGATGACTGGCTCTTATAACTTTTCCAGTAAAAGGTCTCTTGGTCATTTTGCCTTCTAAAGAGGATTCACAAACTGGTAAAGTCCCGAGGTTTAACTGGTTTAAGGCTCCGTTCTTTATCAATCTATTTATCCTGTCAAGGTTGATATGACCAAATCTTAGATGCCATAGATATGTGTCATCGTGAGAAATCTTTTGCCATTTCATTTTTGGTTTTTCAACCTTAAACATTTCAGTGTTGAGCAGTGACTTATGCGTTAACGGTCTTAACACATATAAGTTAGTTTCCTGTGCATATAGTCAATCAATTTCTACCAATAATAACCGAATTGCTATTAAAAGAAATAGAATAACCATCATCCATCAGTCTAGAAACAGAAATCAAATTCCTGCGGAAACCAGGAATGAATAACACATTTTCAAATTTAAATAACTATTATTAATAAAATTTAAACTGGAAACTCCCACTGCTCTTGCTGAAACGGCATCCCTTGTCTCGACCCTCATGGCGTAATCACCTTCAGCAAGGTCCCTCCACGAATCAAGTAGGTGTAAAGAAGAACAAACATGGTTAGTGGCCCAGAATCAATAATCCAAGCGGATTTATCATCCTCCACTAATAGAGATTCAATAACGAGTAAATCATATTTACCCGTTTCCTTTTTCTCTTTCAGCTCAGCAAGGTATTTAGGATAGTTCCTTTTCCAATGCCCATTCTTGTTGCAATGGAAACATTTTCCTTTGTGCTTGGTATCCTTGGAGCTTTTCTTGTTCTTCTTTTTCGTGGGCTTACCCTTAGCCTTTCCAGTGCCTTTCTTCTTCTTCTTTGTAGATTTAGAAGATTCAGCAACATTTACCTCTACACCGGACTTACGAGGATCCACCAACATGGATTCGTAATGGGTGAGCTCATTAAGCAGTTGGATCAAAGTAAAAGATAACTTGTTCATAACATAGTTTCTTTTAAACTGTAGGAAACTCTTCGGAAGAGTTTCCATAATCATGGTCACCTGGCTACGCTCGTCAATACGAGCTCCATGGGTTTCAGCAGTATTGAGATTTGTCATCATCCTTAAGACATGCTCTCGGACTGATGTCCCATCCTTCATCCTAGCAGTCATCACTGAGACCATGGCCTCATTGCGTTGACGCTCCGAAGGCTGCCCAAACATGCCCTGCAATGACTCCATCATCTGTGATGCTAGAGCCATAGGCTCATGCTTTGCAGGAAGAACCTCAGAAATCCCTGCTAGCAAGTAGCAGCGGGCTTTCTCATTTGCTGTGAATTTCTGATAGGTATCGCACACAGCTTGGCTAGTATTTCTGGCCGGCTCGGGAGGACGTTCCTCCGTCAGGACAAACTTTAGGTCTACACAGACCAGGATAATGTTCATGTTACTTTTCCACTTTACATAATTTTCTCCGGTCAACTTATCATTTAAGAGAATGGAAATAATTGGAGAAACCATGACTGAAAATAAAATAAACATGCATTTAACGTTCATTCATCGCATATTAAAATCATCAAATAATTTTGGCATATAATTAAACATGATGCATGAACCATTAATAATGAACTAGAAACCTAAGAGAATTACTATGCCATAGAGATCTATCATCCCACAAGTAAGTGCCGCCGTAGGGTAGGTCAAGTATTCGCATGATAGATTGAGACAGTATCAGTTGTTTTAATATATGCGGGAGTAACTCTTATTCCTATATTAAACAACTACACTTTTGTTTGATCAAGGAATTTCATTAACAGTTAATTATTCATTCGTGAGTGTAACCCGCCGTTTCGGGGTTCTTTGACTTAACGAGTGAAGTACCGCGTAGGGTAGGTCAGTTCACAAGGTACATCTAGAAGCCCTATCCTCTCGGAACCCAAACTTGATATTGACCCAAAATGGACACCATCCATAGGGGGACGAAAATAAAGCCGTCTCGAGGCGCCTTTTGAATCTCATATTTTTGGACTAATCATGGGATGTACTGTCGTATATCCCTCTCCCACTCATTATTTTAAAACTTAAGGTTTCTATCTAAAATATCTAATATTTTATTCTAACTAGTGTGGATAAACTTATGGCGGCTAAATCATAAATCTTATTTACACTAGTTTGTCATAAGTGAGCTAAATCAATTTTAACTAGTAAAATTGTGTCACTAATGTTTATTAGTCTCTACTAATATAATTACTCTTATTAAAGTAATTTAAAAAAAGTGGTCTAAGTGAGCTACAATATTTTAACTCTTAAAATACTAGGCACTTAAAGGTCTAAAATCATGGAATTCTAAATGGTCAAAATTCTATTAAACATTTTAATAAATTTTGAGTGCGTCATAAAATTCAATGGTACGTGGAATTGTGTCCCGAGTGCAGACCATATTTCCGTCCATACGGAATCGGCTATGGAATTTATATCCGGGTTTCCATCCTAAATACCAATGGAATTTATTATGCACCAATTAAGTCCAATATATAAGAATTCAAGTTTTAGACATAAATCCCATTAATCTAATTAATGATTTCAATGGATATCATATTCTAATTTAAGCATTTTAAATTTCATAAAATCATAATTTATGTCTATTATGATAATACATTTATGACATGTTATGGCAAGTAAAATGCACCAGTGGGCACCCTAGGCTATATGACATGTTATTCAATCAATAAACATACATATAACATAAGATTTATTTTACATTGACCGGGATCTTATTTTTCCTATGCAAATCTAATTAGTACAATAGATATACCAAGGCATTCATTGGCCTTCAAATCTCGCTCCAAAGTGGTATTGGCTCATTTTTCGACTTCGGTGCTCCATATTACAAAGAATTAAAATTTTACATTGAAATTACAATTACAATGAATATAAATAATGGCCTTATGGCCTTACAACCCAAAATCAAAACCAACTATAAAAATAAGAGCCATAAACATTTACGACCAATGCAAAAACCATTCATCAAATGAAATATCAAAACCATTCATCACATGAACTCAATAATGTGCCCACTCATTTAAACATGCATATCATATTTATAACTCATATAAACATGTTAAAACAGAAACTTTAAATGAAAAGTGAAGGGTAAATAGCACTTTTCAACCTCGCTCTTGATGCCAATTGTAGGGAATGCTTTCCCTTGCGCAGTGGAAGCAGTAAGGCTCACGGACCGAACTTGAAAAAAATTTCTGCTCTCCCTTTTCTTTGGTCGAACCACACCAGTGAGTTTGCTGATGTTTTACTTCTGTTTTGGACAAGATATCAGCCCCGGAAAACCCCCGAAACAGTCCCCGAACAGCCCATTGAACTGTAGTGAATTAATGGACTATTTTGCACCGATACATGCGCGAAATGCACCCAAATTGAACCAGTATTTGCGTGTACTGCTGTGTAATTTCAGATCTGATTTTTCAATTAAAATCAATCCTAACACAACCCTAAAATTCCCTTAAAGTGTTTCCCAAAAACCCGAATTAAAATTAAACAAAATCGAGCCCCATGGAAGCCTTATTTGCGCGCACAACAATGGGGTTTTATTGCCCACTGCCGTGAATGATAGAAGGAGGGGAGAAGGGTTTTTCAACTTAACAAGGTCTTCCGAACTATGTCTCGAAACCAACGGAGGGTAGTGTGGGCTACACTCACAAATTAATCTCTAAACGGTTTAGAGATTAAGATCACACACCGAATTAATTTCAGGTTCTTCAATTCACTTTCTCAACTTTTGAGAACTTGAAGAAGATATGGAGGCTAGGGTTTTCTAATGTCTAGATCTGAAAAATTAAATCATAATTTTTCTTTTATACTATAGTAATTTGTTTCATAAACATATCAACCATTAGTCTCTCATCCTTACAAAATTCGGCCAATGGTAGGAATTCTAGTTTGATTTTGCTTCCAAAATAAACAAATCATATCCCTATCATATAGGGAATTTCAGCCATGGCTAAGGTAATTAGGATTGATTTTGTTTCTTAAACAAACAAATCATATTCCTTACCAATGAAGGAATTCGGCCAAGGTAGGAATTCTAGTTTGATTTTGCTTCCAAAATAAACAAATCCTATCCCTTACAATATAGGGAATTTCGGCCATGGCTAAGGTAATTAGGATTTGATTTTGTTTCTTAAACAAACAAATCCTATTCCTTACCAACGAAGGAATTCGGCCAAGGTAGGGTGATTGGTTTGATTTGTTTTTCTCAAACAAACAAATCCTATTCCTTATCTAAAAAGGAATCCTACCATGGTGATGATTCGTGTTTCCAAAATAATTCTTAGCCTTATTAAATTATATCATATATAATTTAATGTTCTAATTTAATAATTATCATATAATTATTAATACCTTATATTAACTTTTAATATAAAGTCTCAAGTGTGATGTAATTAATATTATTAATCATATTAATAATATTTATTATTGTGAGTATATATAATTACACCGTCCAATTATATTAGCTCCGCTAAAGTATATCGAGCTAGTACGAGACCAAGTGGACCTACGGTTCCGAGCTCTAATAATCTCAAAATATTAATGAAGCTCTTAATTAAATATTCCGAATTATTTACTTCGAATTATTCCACTAAAAATCTGAAGTTGCACTCTCATTACCGTAGATGAAATATTAAGCCGAACAAGTCGGTGTCCACCGATATAGCCATTACATACGAATTGATCCCTCACGAATATCTCGTAATTAGAGCCGAGTCAAAATGTCTGTTATACCCCTCTAATTATTTTTACCTTAAGAACCATTGATTCTCTAATAAACGATTTATTCATAACTATTATGAATATTAATCTGTCTATTCGTAATCGAAAGACTTGAGCGCTCAAATCGTTCAAGTACCGAATCAACCCTTAAGAGAGATACTCATCTACTTCTCACAAGAAGGAGTGAATTCCATGTCTATGTAAGACGTTCCCAACTACATGACAAATTATGCCCCCAAAGCACGTAGTTATTGGTTGGGATTGCTACCAACCTTACCTTTGTAAATCAAAGGACACAACCCGCCATGCAAGAGTTCGTAGTACACTTAGGATTAAGATCAATCCATATATGACCATCAAGTAGATCGAAATGACTTTCTTTCTTTAACGAATATTATAAGAATGTCATTTCTATCTGGGTCCAGTCCTATATGATCACATCATATAAGGTGCCTCCATTCTCATGTCTCTACATGGACGATCCGGATTAAGATCGCCATCCAAATATAGAATGAACTGCAGCTATAGATAAACCACAAACAAAGTACCCGGTTTGTTTGCTCTCTATGGACTATTTAAGATTACTAACTTCAGACTTAAATCCTCTAGTGCATGACACTCATACACCAAGTCTGAAGGTACATAAGTAATCTATGGCATTTATGAAGATATATAATATGCGAAATTAAACAAACAATTTGATAAATGAATAATCCATCCTTTTATTTCTAAACACATGAAACCATTTACATCACATATAGCTCTAGCGCATACATCCCAACAAGGGAGAGGTAGAAGGTGCGGCAATGGGTTTGACGAATTCGGCTCGTCGGTTCGTTTCAAGGCCCGAGCCACCTACCAAATTGAAGCCCACAACGAGTACTACGAGTGTGAGGAGTCGATTTCACCGAACAGCGGCCGATTACAAGCGAAACGAGGAAGAAAGCGGTGCATGAATAGTAGACCCAGATGAACAGTAACTTCTATTGGAATTCCGTCGACACCAGCGTGTTCGTATGGCCGAGGGGAGTCCGAATATGGCCTCGGAATTTCGGTACGACTCTCCGTTTAGATTTTGTTATTTTAAAGTGTAACGATTTATATTCGGATGTTTCCAGTAGTTCCGTAGTGTAACAAATTAGCATGAAATGAATTGAATATGATTTAATATGTTTAAACGATGCTTGTTGTAGAATTCGAGAGAGAACAGATTAGATTTGATCAATCCGATAGAATTAGTGAGTTTCTGGTGAAACAGAGTTTCTCGCGCGACCGAGCGTAGATGATCGTAATCATGAAAATAGTATATATATGATATTGCGAGGGTAATTTGGTGATTCCGGAGTAGTTCGGAGGGTTCAAGACCCTTCCGTAGCATTTGCAGAAACGTTTCAGCAAGATTTACCGCTAATGCGTAAAATAATATTCTAGGCTACCCAGCTAGTTGGAACAGTATAGAAAGATATGTATTAGAGTAATGAAGCTTAAGCCGTAGTATCGAAGATGACTCGGGTGTTCCGGGGAGGTCTGGAAGTTTAGTATAGATGGGTTGAAAGCTCCGCAAATAGGGGTTCTGACATGATTTGTTATTTGTTTGCCAGATCAGACCCGGATCGCTGGCGTTCGCCTAGCCAGGTAAGTAACTCATGCTTTGAATACTTAAGGAATTTAGTGTTGTTCAAAATCAGTAATATAACGAAGTTGTCTATAGTTATATGCATGAAATCTGTATACATATAAAGATGATCGTAGAAGGAAGAAATAAGTGTAACTATATACACATGTAGTTGTAAACAAGCGGCTACTAGTATATATATATATGAGTAAAGAAAAGCATCAGACCTGTTATATATATATATATATATATAAGTATATATATAAAATAAATATAGGAGAAAGAGACCAGCACATTTATAGACACATATAGATAAGAACAATTACAAGACAAGCATGAGCATATTGAAGTAAGGAGATACCTATGTTGTAAGTAACCAATATATTATAAAGATCGAGTACATGAATAAGGTTATGTTTATGTTAGAAAAAATGCTATTATGTATGGTATATAGAAGCATCAGGTATATGTGTAAACATTAACAAGATGAGTTTATATATTTTAATGAGACTTGGGTTTGGGGGTTGTAGAAAATTACACCCTAGGGAATGGGACTAGTGTTATGAAGGAAAGTTTGTAATTTATGCATTATATAAGAATATTAGCAACATGAGTATAGATACGAGTATATAAAGTGATAAAGAGCATAAAGGAGTAGTATATGCATAGCATGAGAATATATAAAAGGTTATGACATGAGATTCTTGAACACTAGTTGATAGTTAGAAAATGGCAAATCAGTTTAAGAACTAAGACATTGGAACTCGTATAAGTTTGATGTCTAATATAGTAGAAGAACTTCGATTATATTTGTATGAATATAAATAATGCAATATATTTATTGTGAGCCACCAACAAGGTAAGTTATAAAGGTAAGCTACGTTATGATGGTTTTAATGTGTGCATGTATAGATAATATAGATATGTATGAATGTAAGATAAATTTAGCATGTTTTAGTTTGAGCAAGCATTCTGTGATATTTGAGCATATAGTTTGCAAGATCATTATAGACGGAATCATATCTAGAATAGAAAGGAGCATGAGAAATGCATATGCATATGCATGTGTGTGTGTGTTAAGATTTTCAACAGTCAAGCAAAATATTTCAAATGTTTTAAAGAAGGATTTCAAATGCTTTTGAAAACAATCGTATTTCAGAAAAAGTTTTCACAGTTTGAGTTACAGATTATGGTCTTATGGTTTTTCGGGGCATGAGGTAAAAACTCACCCCAGTATGTAACTATTACAGAGATACAGTTGGAATTAACGGATTCAGAGAGACATGTACACATGTGGAGGACTGAGGGGATGCTCTCAGATCCTCGAGCCGGGGCTAGGGGATGAGCGATACACAACGCCCCTAGATCTCACTGTTTGAGCTTGGGTGGTAGCATAGATCTGTACCCCCAGCTCCATTTGTGGCTTAGGGGTCAGCAACACGTAGCACCCCAAGACCACCAGTTTTGAGACAGTAGTGGCATGCTTTGGGGACGGCGAGACGTATCACCTCAAAGTCATGGATTTGCATTTCTGGCTCCAGTTAGGCATATGGGGGACAGCGGTATATAGCGCCCTCATACGTCCAGGTTTTCTAACAGAGATATAGATTTCAGAAAAGCTTTCAGATTTCACACAGTTTTCAGATTTTCAGCGCCTAGATTTCATAAATCGGAATATAGTACACGGTTTTCAGAAACAGAGTTTAGAAACAGTTTTTCATATTTCAGTTTCCAGTTTTAAGATACAGTTTACAGTTTCAAGATACAGTTTTCAGTTTTCTTTAGATACAGATCTCAGTTTTCAAGCGTAGTTTTCAGTCTTCAGATACAGTTTTCAAAAAGAGCTTTTCCAGAAAGAGAAAGTAAAGTAAAGTTTTCAGCAAAGAAACTTTTAGATAATAGTTTTTCAGAAAGAGTTTTCAAAGAGTATCTTCTAAAGACAAAGCCTGTTGAAGTAAAGTATGATTTGCAATTATAGCATATAAATCATGTATTCTAGTAATTTATTTGAGATGCATATATTTGATGGTAATGCATTGTAGCATGAGTACATTTAGATGCATGTAGCTAACATTGATACATGGTATCATCATCATTTTTATAAGTATTTGTAGATGATGTTGGTATGAGATGTAGGGCTATATGAGAGATTCTCCTTGTGAATATTTTGTTGGACAATTATGACCCATAGCGTCACTTATTTGTACAGATCATTGTGTTGTTGTACAAATTAACTATGTGACAAAGGAGATTGCACTCTTATCATTTGTGATTAGATCACCAAGATATATAATGATGAGAGGTCCTTATGATTTGTTCCTTGATTGAGAATGATATGAGACAGTATCAATCAACGAAGGATAAATCATTAAATATCCCTAGTCAGAGTATTATTGAGATTGGACATCGATAAATACGTAAAAGACTAGTATAGCACTTGTGCGCGTTGTGAGGGCACAACGGCATAGTTCTCATATATTTAAGTATTGGATTCTTATACAAGTGCGGTAGGAGGTTGTGTTTCACCGACGGTACAGGAAACAGCTTCGCTCTGGATAGACCCTCGGAATCCCATTGGTATTGTGACTATGTGTCTATGGGAGTCCGACATCAGGGTAGGTGTGTATGGTCTTAACCTGAGACTTGCACCGCTAATGCTTACGACAATCAATATACTTTGATTGAGGTCGTCAGGGGCTTTAACCGGTTCTGGTACGCCGATTTTGGGTATATTGAGAATCTTAGAGTATTGTGTGTGATGTCAATACGGAAGTATCACTTCAGACATACTGGAGATGATGTCACGTAGGATACGGTATTAGTGCTCTTAAGTGCTGGCCGGCCATCGGGATATTATGACAAGGTCATGTATATCCGATTATAGAGACTAGTTACCAGACATCCGACATGTGCTTCGTACGGGGCAGACACAACTCCAGCCACAGGCCTAGCACGTGACAGTCCGATACTGGGCCGATATACACAGTACTTGGTATACTACGCTTGATATAGATCCTTGTATATTCTATAAGAATATTTCCGGAGAATTGGGGAGACTTGGTGCTTTGCTAGAAGCCGACCTTGTCTCGTAAATCGGTAGAACGTACTACTTGGTACGTACGCGATTCGGATATACCGACGACCGTATTTACTGCCAACTTATCCGGGGATCTCATGGGTCGCTTCCCGATAATCCACCGATGATGCATAACTCGCACTCTTAATTAATCTGGGATTATATAGAAGAGAGAGAAAATTAATCTAGGATTAATTACGGAGATATTTTATCTAGGATAAAATATCGTCTAAAGAGAGATCACGATTAATTTGGAATTAATCGGTAAATTAATATATTCGATATATTAAACGAAATTAGATTTCGACACGGAATTAAAATTAGATTTTAATTCGGGCGAACGAATTAATTTATAATTAATTCGTTAGCGACATGAATAGTGAATTCGCTAGGCGTAATCATTAAATTACGACACGACGGAAAATTCACTAATTAGGAATTAGCGAACCCGAGCCCGAGTGTGATTGCGAGCGCATTCGTATTTCCAATTCGAGAGCGCGGCAACACAAGTCACATCAAGCGTCAAATTATTCATCACATCAAGCGTCAAATCAAAAGTCACTTTGAGTGATGTGATTTATTGATAGACACACATCAAGTCACTTTAATAAAGTGACATTGAATAGTGATGGGTGTTGTTGGAATAGTGTTTGGTGGTTGTGTAATTGATTACCATTTTTATTTGATATTTTTAAATGGTAAATGCTTATTTTTTTTTTGGAAAAATATATAAAGTATTTTTTGTAATTCATTTTAGAAGTTAACCATTACACAACTCCACCATTCTTCTCTCTTTCTCACGCCCAAGGGGCTGTTTTCTCTTCTCCAACACAGCTCACTGCCGTGAGCTTTAAGGGGAGCAATGAGTGGTTTTTGTTGCAAAAACGCAAGTGCTAGCACACTTACGAGAGTTGCGAAGGTGTTAGGGAGGTTCACCCATGATGCGGGATCCGTTCGACGAAGCTTGGAGCTTGACGAAGGACCACTTTCACGCCCAAAACAGTGAGTAAATTCACTGCAGTTCACGCCCATTGCAGTGATGATTTTCAAGTTTTGTTGCTTGCCGCGTCTCTCAACCATTCGATGTGAGTATTCCGCTACCTCCGTTGATGTGTTCACACATTGTTTTCATGTCTTGTTTGATCTTGGGACCTAGAAACAAACCTAACAATGGTATTAGAGCTATAGGTTCAAGCATGAAAATATAGGGCTTAAAATTTGGTATTTTTGTATTTGAGCATGATTTAATGAAATTGGATGTTTGAGCATGCTTAATATATGTTATATTGAAGATTGATTTGATCAATTTCAACAAAATGTGATTGGATCAATTTTGCCCAAATTTTTCATCTTGGCCGAATGGTATTGATTTTGGGTTCTTGGAATTTTTTGATTTTGATTCATTTGATGAGTTGGAATCATTAAGGATAATGTTAATTTGAAACTAATTGGATTGGATTTTGAATTGAACATAAATCCCAAAAAGTTATCACCTTGGCCGAATGTAATTATGCCTTAATGTCTTGGTACATTTTGATTTTAGGACATTGGATGTGTATGAAATCATTAAGGATGTTGATTTAATGTCGACTGTGGGTTTGATGGATTGAAACAAAATCGGACACAAAATCCCTCATTTGGCCGAGAGCTTTAAAACATGTAATGGGTTTGATTTTTTCATTTATGTGTTGGACATGTGATAATGATAATGAGCATGATTAATGGGACTAATTTGGTGTTTTGGAAGTATTGATTTAGTTGATTAATCATGTAATACACTTTAGGTAATTAAATTGCGGAATTGGATTCATGTGATTTAGTTATTTAGGCCTTAAATTGGATTTGGGCTTCTAATGTTGTAATTGGATTATTGGGCTTGATTTTATCAAGTTGGGTTTATGCCAAATGGATTGGATCCAATTGGGCCCAAAACCACTTCCGTTAAGCCCAATTGCGACTTAATGAACCTTTAAAGTTTAATTGGGCCTAATGGGCCAAGATTGATTTATGGGCTTATGGGGTAAATCTCGGATTGGATTTTGGTTATTCGGATTGACCCGAGTTGACCAAAAGTCCATGCCTTAAGAAATCAATTAAAAGCCCATTAGACTTTAATTGAATTGACGTTGGACGTTGATCGGTCTTTGAGACGCGTTACGATTAAATTTGGAATTTAAGTCGTAAAAGGTTTATTAGTAAAGTGTGTGATATTTAATGGAGTTAATAACGAATTAGAATTGAATGCATATTAAATTAGATTTAATGACGTAGTTTAATTTAATTCGAGAATTTGTACTTTGAGTACTTATTCGCAAAACGAGTTCGACTCGAGCAAAATCAAATCATTGTTTGAACATTGGATGATCACATAATTATCAGATTAATTAATTTGATTAGATTGATTGATAGCATGCTTATGTGTGAATACGTGGTTGTGATGAATGAATAATGTATATCGGATGGATATTAGTCGGGTGGGGCAAATTTGGAAATTGTTGTAATAAATTCGATTTATTAAATTGGACCTGCGTGTCCAGCCTTATCACCTCTAGTCTCTTTGTATTCTCTTCTCACCTATTCCCCTCAATGTAAATGAGGTTTCTTTATAAGTGTAGTGTAACTGGTAGAAGTAATACAAGTGCTAGCTTGAGAGAGAAAGGGAGAGATTTGATCTAGGATCATGTGTTAAGTATCCATCCGCATATCATTATTATTTATTTTCATATGCGCTTTATTATGTATGTATTTAGAATGCATGTTTAAGGGTGTATGATGATGATGAGACCTTAACAAAGATAATAAATTGGTAGCCAATTTGCACGCGAAAAGCCCTCCCTCATCAAATATCATGCGTCTTTTCCTTCAGTGAGTGATTCTTACTCAAGATCCTAGATTGGCATGGGTTGTTGGCCAAAGTCAAGCCCTTGTCCGTTGAAGATGTGTTTGAATCACGAGGTCTTTGTTCCATATTGGTGTCATGTCCAAGTTGTGGTTTGTTGGCCAAAGTCAAGACCACTTCTTGTCCATCGACATTGATTACGAAGCTTCCATGGTCAATGGGTCCACGCTTGACTGGGATCACTAGGTTTGTTGTGCCAAAGCCAAGGCCTAGTTGATTCAGAGGAAAAAGGTTAGGGTATATATTCGATATATAGGCATATATATGATATAAGTTTCGGACTTGGATGTCCACCTACTGGATCTAGGAGTTGGATGGGATCCAATTGATCTTCGAGATCTACCTAGTTAACTATCATACAATTTGTTGGCCAAAGTCAAGATTATGTGATACTTTAACGGGATCCTAGCCCACTAGGAAACACGTTTTCCCGAAGTACTCGACAGGGGGTTAGAGGCTCGACGAAAAATAGTGGGAGGCAAGAATTGAATTTGCAATATTCGTTCAATTACTCGCCATACGCGCTCAAACAAATATCACTCGTCAAATAATTAAAAGTATTAGTTGGACTAATATTTAATGTTGTTTTTAAATAATATAGTTTGACTATATTCAAATAAATTCAATAAATAGTTGATTTTATGATTGGATTATAGCAATCAATATAATTGAATTAATATTATAGTTGATTAAATAATTGGATTATTGTAATCATTATAATAAATAGTACCTATAATAAATTGATTAAATAGTTGGACTATTGAAATCAAGAAAGAATTGAAAAGTTGAATATTTAAAATATATAATCCTTGGATTAAATGTTTTAAATGATATAATTTTCAATTGGGAATAAATAATAGATTACTTTATTTGATAAACTAACTTATTATACCAAAGCCCAAAATTAAGCAAATAGTAGAGCAAAATCTTTGGAAGATTTATGTGATGATGACTTTAGTGCTTAATTTAATATACTTGTCATAAATCTATCTTTAGATTTAAAAGGTATTAAAATTGCAATATGTAATTCTTGGAGAATTAATGACTATTCTAGAGGAGAAAAGTCAAAGTTTGCAATTGGGCATATTGCACAAGGTGCACATCATTACAATATTCTAAAAACCAAGGCTTGGCCAAAGGTTTGTGAAATATTGAAAAGGATAATGAATATATCCCAAAGTGACTACCGTTTGATATGGCGGACACGAAGGAATTAAAGAAAGAGCAAGGCTCTGACTTTAAAAATATTTGTCAAAGTTATGTTCACTACTAGTATTGAAATTAGGTTTTAAATACTTAGTGTGGTACATAAAATATATGTATTGATGTTCAGAATCTACTATGAGCAGGATACTGACTTCAAGCCGAGATTTCTCTGTGAATCGGAAACGGGACGAAAGTCGCTGTTTCGACCGTAGATACCTAAGTTTAGGAACTGCCCTTTGGATATGTACTTAAATTAGGAACTGTTATAATGTAACTAGTTTGACTAGAGACATTATCTCTATATCAGTGTTTAATCCATTGTGGATAAACCTTTATATTCTAGAACACTAAGTGTTTCATTATATAAAGATGATACTGAGATAAACGTATTAGATGTATACAACAGTATTTATATTTTGAATATAAATAAAATCTCGAACATATAATATGACAAACCAATAGCTCATACTGATCTGATCAGATGAAACTAATTGTGGCATTGTTGTCTGGGACACAATTAAACAAGAGTCGTATATCCACACTTTTGAAGAGTGGGTACTAGGACTGATTTGACTAATCAAATAAAGTCTACGAATCTAGTTTATTAGGTAAGGTACCTAAAACACTATTTACTTGGTAAAAGTGCAAGTGCCACCGATCTGATAGCCCTATTTATAGTGAATTAAGTGGGCCCATATCTAACTAGGCTAGATGTGGAAATGAATGTTTTGTGACCTTAACGGATGTGGCATCACGTTATGGTTATGTGTTTCTTTTAAAGAACACAAATCGGAAACTTTTAGAGTTTCGACATGAAATAGACAAATAGATCAGCAAAAGTATTAAACCGTCACTGTAAGACCTTAAATGGAAAAATACTTAAGCAATAAGTTTCAAATATACTTAAAGAGTATAGTATTCTTTCAAATGAGGACTCCTCTTGGAACACGTCAGCTTGACGGTGTGTCTGTACGGAGAAACCGAATTTTATTGGACATGATAAGGTTTATCATGAGTCGCTCTGAGCTACTTTTTCCTTCAAAGATAAGCATTAACAGTGCAAAACTTATTTAGAATAAGGTTCCATTAAAATCTGTTTGACAGATTTCATAATTAGATATGAACGGGAAAGAAACTAGGTTTCACACTCCTGTACATTTGGGAATGCTAGGCTTACGTTTGGATGATACCAAACTAGAATCCAAATCGGATAAGTGCCAAATGTAGGTTATCCTAGGGAAAACCATAAGAATAGTACTTAAACATCTCACAAGAGAACAATGTAATTGTTCCTCACCATGCGGTTCTCCTAAGAGGAATACCGATATGCAGTGGTTAGTGAGAGGTCAGTAAAAACCGATGAAAATCGGGGTAATACTGTTCAAGGCACGAAGTCCTTAATGGAACACAAATAGTTCATCAAGGATGAAACTATACCGTTAATCTTCGTATACACAAGAAATTGCGTAGATCGGAGAGAATCAGAAAAACAACCTGGGGTATGGGTTTCTGATGTCACCTCATAAAGATGTCAATCTTGTTGAGGTATACCAACCGACTACGTATGAAGGGGTGATACAAGGTATCGACTTCCGTTATGGCAAAGTGCCATAAGTCCAAAATGGATTCCATGTATAACAACTATGTTTGGACACTAGTTGATGTACCATAAGGCATTGTGCCCATAGGTACTGCATAAGTCTTCAAGGAAGACATACGTGGATGGCAACATACCAACGTACTAAGCTAGGCTTGTAGCGGAAAGGTATCGTTATCAACATTGTGTTGATTACGGTTCAACCTTTTACCTGTTGCCACGGTAAATCCATTTAGAAAATGCTTGCAGTAGCTGCACGTTTCATTTATGAAATGTGTCAGTAATGATCAAAATCGCTTTCCTTAAACGGAAACCCTTTGGAGGATGTTTATAACATCCTGACAATTTTGTCGTAGTAAAACCAGGAAACAAGGTTTGCAGATCATTCGATCCATGTTTGGATTGAAGCAAGCATTAGGTTCTTGGAATCATCGTTTTGATGTAATCATAATGGTTTATGATCTAATTCAAAACGAAAATGATTCTTGTGTAATAATAAGGTTAGTGGGAGCGCACTGACAAGAATGTCCTTTAATAAAATAATGATAACATATTCATTTCTTGGAAATGAAATTCCCATATAAAATAATCGGCGAAAGCTTGGCTTTCGAGAAAATTCTCCATAGAATTCTTGGGAGTAACAACCTTTATTCTAGGAATAAAGATCTACTGAGATAGATTAAGTTGTTAAAACTCTGCGAGGACTTGTACATTGAAAAATGTACATGACCTGGTGTCTCATACGCTTTGAGCATATGGATTCACAATCAGGCCAATCCGGATGATGGTCACTGGATTGATGTTAAGAACATCCGTTAGAATCTTAGAGATCTAAGGATGCTGTCTTAATCTGTGGAGAATGAGAACTTGAAGTGACTGGGATCACTACTACAAGTTTCCAAACCGATAAGACGACTGAAAGTCGCAAAAGGTACTATACAGTTTGAATAACGATACAGCAAGTTGGAAATCTTCCAAGCAAGATACTGTTACCAAATAAACAACAAATACGGATTAATTGCAGCTGCTGAGGCAGCAATAGAAGCCATCTGGATCAATAATAAATCTAATTAGATTAGATAAAGTTCTGTTAGCAGCTGAGCTAGGCGTCAGCGCAGGCTAAAGAATTAATGGTCTCATCACAGATACATACTTCGACAAATCATCTGATTCGTTCGGATCATACATCGTGGTGATGTGAGGATCATATAAATCGTGTCAGATGATAATCAAAAAAAAAAAATCCGCTGACGAAAGCTTTTCTCAGCAATTTGAGCCAACCGTACATAGTTCGGGTGTTAGGCACTCGAGTGACTGGCTATAGGCCAAGTGGGAGATTGTTGGACAATTATGACCCATAGCATCACTATTTGTACAGATCATTGTGTTGTTGTACAAATTAACTATGTGACAAAGGAGATTGCACTCTTATCATTTGTGATTAGATCACCAAGATATATAAATGATGAGAGGTCCTTATGATTTATTCCTTGATTGAGAATGATATGAGACAGTATCAATCAACGAAGGATAAATCATTAAATATCCCTAGTCAAAGTATTATCGAGATTGGACATCGATAAATACGTAAAAGACTAGTATCGCACTTGTGCGCGTTGTGAGGGCACAACGACATAGTTCTCATATATTTAAGTATTGGATACTTATGCAAGTGCGGTAGGAGGTTATGTTTCACCGACGGTACGGGAAACAGCTTCGCTCTGGATAGACCCCTCGGAATCCCATTGGTATTGTGACTATGTGTCTATGGGAGTCCGACATCAGGGTAGGTGGTGTATGGTCTTAACCTGAGACTTGCACCGCTAATGCTTACGACAATCAATATACTTTGATTGAGGTCGTCAGGGGCTTTAACCGGTTCTGGTACGCCGATTTTAGGTATATTGAGAATCTTAGAGTATTGGGTGTGATGTCAAGACGGAAGTATCACTTCAGTCATACTGGAGATGATGTCACGTAGGATACGGTATTAGTGCTCTTAAGTGCTGGCCGGCCATCGGGATATTATGACAAGGTCATGTATATCCGATTATAGAGACTAGTTACCAGACATCCGACATGTGCTTCGTACGGGGCAGACATAACTCCAGCCCCAGGCCTAGCTCGTGACAGTCCGATACTGGGCCGATATACACAATACTTGGTATACTACGCTTGATATAGATCCTTGTATATTCTATAAGAATATTTCTGGAGAATTGGGGAGACTTGGTGCTTTGCTAGAAGCCGACCTTGTCTCGTAAATCGGTAGAACGTAGTACTTGGTACGTACGCGATTCGGATACACCGACGACCGTATTTACTACCAACTTATCCGGGGATCTCATGGGTCGCTTCCCGATAATGCACCGATGACGCATAACTTGCACTCTTAATTAATCTGGGATTATATAGAAGAGAGAGAAAATTAATCTAGGATTAATTACGGAGAAATTTTATCTATGATAAAATATCGTCTAAAGAGAGATAACGATTAATTTGGAATTAATCGGTAAATTAATATATTCGATATATTAAACGAAACTAGATTTCGACGCGGAATTAAAATTAGATTTTAATTCGGGCGAACGAATTAATTTAGAATTAATTCGTTAGCGACGTGAATAGTGAATTCGCTAGGCGTAATCATTACATTACGACGCGACGGAAAATTCACTAATTAGGATTTAGCAAACCCAAGCCCGAGTGTGATTGCGAGCGCATTCGTATTTCGAATTCGAGTGCGGCAACGCAAGTCACATCAAGCGTCAAATCATTCATCACATCAAGCGACAAATCAAAAGTCACTTTGAGTGATGTGATTGATTGATGTGATTGAGTTGATTGATTGATAGACACACATCAAGTCACTTTAATAAAGTGACATTGAATAGTGATGGGTGTTGTTGGAATAGTGTTTGGTGGTTGTGTAATTGATTACCATTTACTTTATTTGATATTTTTAAATGGTAAATGCTTATTTTTTTTTGGAAAAATATAAAGTATTTTTTGTAATTCATTTTAGAAGTTAACCATTACACAACTCCACCAATTCTTCTCTCTTTCTCACGCCCAAGGGGCTGTTTTCTCTTCTCCAACACAGCTCACTGCCGTGAGCTTTAAGGGGAGCAATGTGTGGTTTTTGTTGCAAAAAACGCAAGTGCTAGCACACTTACGAGAGTTGCGAAGGTGTTAGAGAGGTTCACCCATGAGGCAAGATCCGTTCGACGAAGCTTGGAGCTTGACGAAGGACCACTTTCACGCCCAAAATAGTGAGTAAATTCAGTGCAGTTCACGCCCATTGCAGTGAGGATTTTCAAGTTTTTTTGCTTGCCGCGTCTCTCAACCAATCAATGTGAATATTCCGCTACCTCCGTTGATGTGTTCACACATTGTTTTCATGTCTTGTTTGATCTTGGGACCTAGAAACAAACCTAACATATTTAATATGTGACAAATATTTGAAGGAAAGAACATATGGTAAGAATGCTAGAACATGTTAAAATGATTACATGTGTATGTATACATGATCAGTGATAGTAGGTTAAGTGTCTGACAGAGATAATATTTTAGTACAACCGACTTGATGATATTTCAAAGAAGGTAAGAATAAGAGGTTTTAAATTAAATGCCAGAACTAAATACAAAGTAAATATATAGAAAAGTGGAAAGATATTAAAGTAACGTAGTTGATACGTAATGAGTCTTGGTACAATAGATGGATTTATAGAGCTTAATGACCATAGTATAAATGTTTAAAGCTTAAGTATGAAACAAGATGTAAGGGTGTGTGAATTAGAACAGAAATCTTGTAATCAGTGGTAACATCTAAAGTTGAATAAGAGTTTTGTAGTTATTTTAGATTTGAGAATTGTGTGAGACTATATAGACAATTTAAGTCATCAATATATTAAGAAATAAACCTTGTATGAGTTTGTATGTTTAAGTTAGGAGCATAGTTACTTACTGAGTCATTATGACTCACACCACAATAGTTTGTAGTTTTACAGGTCAGTAGCTGTCAAGTAAAACCAACAGATATTTGGTGAAGACTTTGAAGACGGTGGATCGCCCTAATTGCAGTCAAGAGAGTCCTGGGTTGAGTTATGGGTCCTCACGGCCATTTTCCTTGTATTTGCATTTGTATTTTATATGTATAAGTCATGTAATAGTTTAGTTTTTTTTTGAGTTCAGGTATGAGGCCTTGATGTTGAGATACCGACCTGAGGTCGAGATTATGTTGTATATGGATGCTGGCTATAAGCCAGGCTGCATGATGTTCTGCATACATCATGCCGAATTTTCGTCAGAATCAGAGGCTTATGGAAATGGGTTCTCCTGTCTCCTGCCGGTAGCATCCTGGCCTAGGCGGGATGTTATAAAGTGGTATCAGAGCATGGTTTAAGAGTCAGTCAGTAGTGTGGTCTAGAAGTCAGTTACTGCAACTGTGGGGATCCAACTGTCGTAGATTGTCTTCAGTTTGGTAAAGACCACGTAGGTCTTTATATGTGTTTTCTATGATAGTTTGATACGATTTGGTTCTACTATTCAGTGCTTTGCTTGTTTGATTTTGGGTCCATGGGTGACTCATTTGTGGTGTATAGATTAGCTATCTCCGAATAAGAGGAGATTAATTTAAGTTAGTACTTCTGCGACCATCTTAGATCAGAGAACTAGCATTGATGAGATAGTACCAGTATAGGGCCCTTGTGAGGCCCGGGGACTCGAGATCAGAACCAGAATAATACAGCTAAAGATAAGAACCAGATCAGTAGAGCCAGAGATGAGAACCAGACCAGTATAGCTAGTTTAAATTAGTAGATGAGCTCTTGAGGATCTTGGTTTATAGATAGTTATTAGTTAACAGTTGAGACAGAGAAGTATATCTGTGGAGTTTAGAGTAAGATAGTTTCCGCATATTCGACCAGGTTCGAATTAGCAGAAATAGGGATGGAGAAATTTTGAGGACGAAATTTTTATAAGGAGAGGTGAATGTAACATCCTAGATTTTCGAGACTATTCTACAAGATTCCCGGACCGATGTTATAGACTCGGAGCATGATGATAATGAAGAATAAGAGTTCGAGAGATGTTATATGGGTTAGAATAATAGATTATGAATATTCGTCGTGTTGGAAAATACGTGGGATCAAAAGTCAGAAACGCGATTTTTATAAAATGCTTAAAGTTTACGGTTTTGGTCACAAAGCGAACAACTGCTTTCTGATCGAGTTGATTCTTGAACCATCGAACTCGTTTTTCCAAGACGAACAACTTTCATGTTGAGCACTTTTCGAAAATCACGTCAGAAGGGCTCTGAAAATGCGATATTCTAGAAAATTCCATGATATGGGCTGATCAGTAATTTTACGGGGGCTTATAAGATATTTTCCCAGCTAGTATTTAAAGCCTTGAGGTTGTCAAAAATTGCAAAAAGGGCAAAACATAAATAAACCCCTCATACGCCCCCTTGACCCTTTATGGCGTGAAGAAGAAACTGGTCGCGCCGGCGGGCTGCCGGCCACCGTCGGCCAGCACGACCATCCAGGAATAGACATCCGGCCACCGTGCATCTGGTGGTGGCCGGCGGCGATGCTAATACACCGGCGAACGGCGGCTTGGAAAGGTAGAAGGTGCGACAATGGGTTTGGCGGATCCGGCTCATCGGTTCGTTTCACGACCCGATCCACCTACCAAATCGAAGCTCTCAATGAGTACTACGAGTGTGCGAAGTCGATTTCACCGAACAACAGTCGGTTGCATGCAAAACGAGGAAGAAAGAGCATGGGAATAGTAGACCCATATGAACAGTAACTCCGATCGAAATTCCGTCGACACCAACGCGTTCTTATGGCCGAGGGGAGTCCGAATATGGTCTCAGAATTTTTTGTACGACCTCCATTTAGATTTTGTTATTTTAAAGTGTAAAGATTTATATTCGGATGTTTCCAGTAGTTCCGTAGTGTAACAAATTAGCATGAAATGAATTGAATATGATTTAATATGTTAAAACGATGGTTGTTGTAGAATTCGAGAGAGAACGGATTAGATTTGATCAATCCGATAGAATTAGCGAGTTTTCGGTAAAACGGAGTTTCACGCGCGACCGAGCGTAGATGATCGTAATCATCAAAATAGTATATATATGATATTGCGAGGGTAATTTGTTGATTCCGGAGTAGTTCGGAGGGTTCGAGACCCTTCCGTAGCGTTTGTAGAAACTTTTCCGTAAGATTTACCACAAACACGTAAAACGAGATTCTAGGCTACCCAGCTAGTTGGAACAGTATAGAAAGATATGTATTAGAGTAATGAAGCTTAATTCGTAGTATCGAAGATGACTCAGGTGTTTCGGGGAGGTCCGAAAGTTTAGTATAGATGGGTTGAAAGCTCCGCAAATAGCGGTTCTAACTTGATTTGTTATTTGTTTGACAGATCAGACCCAGATCGCGGGCGTTCGCCTAGCCAGGTAAGTAACTCATGCTTTGAATACTTAAGAAATTTAGTGTTGTTCGAAATCAGTAATATAACGAAGTTGTCTATAGTTATATGCATGAAATCTGTATACCTATAAAGATGATCGTAGAAGGAAGAAATAAGTGTAACTATATACACATGTAGTTGTAAACAAGCGGCTACTAGTATATACATATATGAGTAAAGATAAGCTTCAGACTTGTTATTTATATATATACACATACATATTTGAGAAAGAGACAAGCGCGTTTATAGACACATATAGATAAGAACAAGTACAAGACAAGCATGAGCATATTGAAGTAAGGAGATAGTTATGTAAGTATAACCAATAAATTATAAAGATCGAGTACATGAATAAGGTTATGTTTATGTTAGACAGAAATGCTATTATATATGGTATATAGAAGCATCAGGTATATGTGTAAACATAAAACAAGAAGAGTTTATATATTTAATGAGACTTGGGTTTGGGGGTTGTAGAAAACTACACCCTAGGGAATGAGACTAGTGTTATGATGGAAAGTTTATAATTTATGCATTATATACGAATATTAGCAACATGAGTATAGATACGAGTATATAAAGTGATAAAGAGCATAAAGGAGTAGTATATGCATAGCATGAGAATATATAAAAGTTTTGACTTGAGATTCTTGAACACAAGTTGATAGTTAGAAAATGGCAAATCAGTTTAAGAACTAAGACATTGGAACTCGTATAAGTTTGATGTCTAATATAGTAAAAGAACTTCGATTGTATGTGTATGAATATAAATTATGCAATATATGATTCTGAGCCACCAACAAGGTAAGTTATAGAGGTAAGCTACGTTATGATGGTTTGAATGTGTGCATGTATAGTTAAATATAGATATGTATGAATTTAAGATAAATTTAGCATGTTTTAGTTTGAGGAAGCATTCTGTTGATATTTGAGCATATAGTTTGCAATATCATTATAGGCGGAATTATAGCTATAGTAGAAATGAGTATGAGAAATGCATATCTGCATATGCATGTGTGTGTGTGTTAAGATTTTCAGCTGTCAAGCAAAAGATTTCAAATGTTTTAAAGAAGGATTTCAAATGCTTTTGAAAAAAATCGTATTTCAGAAAATATTTTCACTGTTTGAGTTACAGACTGTGGTTTTATGGTTTTCCGAGGCATGAGGTAAAAACTCACCCCAGTATGAAACTATTACAGAGATACAGTTGGAATTCACAGATTCAGAGAGACATGTGCACATGTATAGGACTGAGGGGACGCTCTCAAATCCTCGAGTCGGGGCTAGGGGGATAAGCGATATACAACGCCCATAGACCCCACAGTTTGAGCATGGGTGGTATCATAGTCCGCACCCCTAGCTCTAGTTTGTGGCTTAGGGGTCAGCGACACGTAGAGCCCCAAGACCACCAGTTTTGAGATAGTAGTGGCAAGCTTTGGGGACGGCGAGACGTATCGCCTCAAAGTCATGGATTTGCATTACGGGCTCCAGTTAGGCGTATGGGGGACAGCGATATATAGCGCCCTCATACGTCAAGGTTTTCTGACAAAGATACAGATTTCAGAAAAGCTTTCAGATTTTAGATTTCAGATTTCACACATTTTTCAGATTTTCAGCGCCTAGATTTCCGAAACCGGATTATAGTACACGGTTTTCAGAAACAGAGTTTAGAAACGGTTTTTCAGATTTCAGTTTTAAGATACAGTTTACAGTTTCAAGATACAGCTTTCAGTTTTCTTTAGATACAGATCTTAGTTTTCAAGCGTAGTTTTCAGTCTTCAGATATAGTTTTCAGAAAGAGCTTTTCCAGAAAGAGAAAGTAAAGTAAAGTTTTCAGCAAAGAAACTTTCAGATAATAGTTTTTCAGAAAGAGTTTTCAAAGAGTATCTTCTAAAGACATAGCATGTTGAAGTAAAGTATGATTTGCAATTATTGTATATAAATCATGTATTCTAGTAAGTTATTTGAGATGCATATAGTTGATGTTAATGCATTATAGCATGAGTACATTTAGATGCATGTAGCTAAGATTGATACATGGCATCATCATCATGTTTATAAGTATTTGTAGATGATGTTGGTATGAGATGTAGGGCTATATGAGTGATTCTCCTTGTGAATATTTAATGTGTGATAAATATTTGAAGGAAAGAACATATGGTAAGAATGCTAGAACATGTTACAATGATTACATGTGTATGTATACATGATTATTGATAGTAGGTTAAGTGTCTGACAGAGATAATATTTTAGTACAACCGACTTGATGATATTTCAAAGAAGGTAAGAATAAGAGGTTTTAAATTGAAGGCCAGAATTAGATACAAAGTAAATATATAGAAAAGTGGAATGATATTAAAGTAACGTAGTGGATACGTAATGAGTCTTGGTACAATAGATGGATTTATAGAGCTTAATGACCATAGTATAAATGTTTAAAGTTTAAGTATGAAACAAGATGTAAGGGTGTGTGAATTAGAATAGAAATCTTGTAATAAGTGGTAACATCTAAAGTTGAATAAGAGTTTTGTAGTTAACTTAGATTTGAGAATTGTGTGAGACTATATAGACAATTTAAGTCATCAATATATTAAGAAATAAACCTTGTATGAGTTTGTATGTTTAAGTTAGGAGCCTAGTTACTTACTGAGTCATTATGACACACACCACAACAGTTTGTAGTTTTACAGATCAGTAGCGGTCTAGTAAAACCAGCAGATGTTTGGTGAAGACTTTGAAGACGGTGGATCACCCCAATTGCAGTCAAGAGAGTCCTGGGTTGAGTTATGGTTCCTCACGGCCCTTGTCCTTGTATTTGCATTTGTATTTTAGATGTATATGTCATGTAATAGTTTAGTTTTATTTTTGAGTTCAGGCCTGAGGCCTTGATGTTGAGATACCGACCTGAGGTCGAGATTTTGTTGTATATGGATGCTTGCTATAAGCCAGGCTGCATGATGTTCTGCATACATCATGCCGAATTTTCGTCAAAATCAGAGGCTTATGGAGATGGGTTCTCCTGTCTCCTGCCGGTAGCATCCTGGCCTAGGCGGGATGTTACAAAGTGGTATCAGAGCATGGTTTAAGAGTCAGTCAGTAGTATGGTCTAGAAGTCAGTTACTGCAACTGTGGGGATCCAACTGTCGGAGATTGTCTTCAGTTTGGTAAAGACCACGTAGGTCTTTGTTTGTATTTTCTATGATAGTTTGATACGATTTGGTTCTACTATTCAGTGCTTTGCTTGTTTGATTTTGGGTCCATGGGTGACTCATTTGTGGTGTATAGATTAGCTATCTCCGAATAAGAGGAGATTAATTTAAGTTAGTACTTCTACGACCATCTTAGATCAGAGAACTAGCATTGATGAGATAGTACCAGTATAGGGCCCTTGTGAGGCCCGGGGACTCGAGATCAGAACCAGAATAATACAGCTAAAGATAAGAACCAGATCAGTATAGCCAGAGATGAGAACCAGACCAGTATAGCTAGTTTAAAGTAGTAGATGAGCTCTTGAGGATCTTGGTTTATAGATAGTTATTAGTTAACAGTTGAGACAGAGAAGTATATCCGTGGATTTTAGAGTAAGATAGTTTCCGCATATTCGACCAGGTTCGAATAAGCAGAAATAGGGATGGAGAAATTTCGAGGACGAAATTTTTATAAGGAGAGGTGAATGTAACATCCCAGATTTTCGAGACTATTCTACAAGATTCCCGGACCGATGTTATAGACTCGGATCATGATGATAATGAAGAATAAGAGTTCAAGAGATGTTTTATGGGTTAGAATAATAGATTTTGAATATTCGTCACGTTGGAAAACGCGTGGGATAAAAAGTCAGATATGCGATTTTTGTAAAATGGGTAAAGTTTGCGGTTTTGGTCACAAAGAGAACAAACGAACTCTAATCGATTTGATTCTTAAACCATCGAACTCGTTTTTCTGAGACGAACAACTTTCATGGTGAGCGCTTTTCAAAAATCACGTCAGAAGGGCTCCGAAAATGTGATATTCCAAAAAATTCCATGATAAGGGCTGATCAGCAATTTCGCGGGGGCTTATATGATATTTTCCCAGCTAGTATTTAAAGGCTTGAGGTTGTCATAAATTTCAAAAAGGGCAAAACCCAAATAATCCCCTCATGCGCCCCCTTGATCCATTTTGGCGTGAAGAAGAAACTGGTCACACACCGCGGTCTGCCGGCCACCGTCGGCCAGCATGACCATCCAGAAAGAGATATCCGGCCACCGTGCATCTGGTGGTGGCCGGCGGTGATGCTAATACACCGGCAAACGGTGGTAGGAAGAGGTAGAAGGTGCGTTAATGGGTTTGGCGGATCCGGCTCATCGGTTCATTTCACGGCCCGAGCTACCTACCAAATCGAAGCCCTCAACGAGTACTACGAGTGTGCGGAGTCAATTTCACCAAACAGCGGCCGGTAGCACACGAAACGAGGAAGAAAACGGTATATGTGTTAGACAATTATGACCCATAGCGTCACTGTTTTGTAAAAGACATTGTGTTTTTGTACAAAATTGACTATGTAATATTGAAATTGCCTTTTATCATTTCGTAATTTATTTACTATGATATATAAATGGTAAAAGTCCATATGATTAGTTCCGGATTGAGATGATATGAGACAGTATCAATCCATAAAGGTTTAATCATTAAATATCCCTAGTCGTAGTATTATCGAGACTGGACATCGATAATGCGGAATACTAGTATTGCACTTGTGCGCGTTGTGAGGGCATAACGGCACAGTTCTCATATGTTTAAGTATAGGATACTTATGCAAGTGCAATAGGAGGTTGTGTTTTACCGATGGTATGGAAAACAGCTTCTCTCTGGATAGACCCCGCGGAATCCCATTGGTAGTATGTATATGTGTCTATGGGAGTCCGCGTCAGGGTAGATGTATTTGGTCTTAACCTGAGACTTACATCGCTAATACTTGCGACAATCGGTAAACTTTGGTTTTGGTCGTCCAGGACTTTAACAGGTTCTGTGTACGCCTCTATTGGGTTTATCGAGAATCGTAGTGTATTGGATGTGATGTCAAGACGGAAGTATCACTCCAGACATATGGAGATGATGATCACGCAGGGATTCATAACTCGTTCTCTATTGTGTTGCAACCATCGGGATAATGTGACAAGGTCATGATTATCCGATTCAAAGAGACTAGTTGTTTGATATCCGATATGTGCTTCGTACGGGGCAGACACTATTCTAGCCCCAGGCCTAGCACGTGACATCTGATACTGGATCGCAATACGAGATACTAGGTATTCTACGTCTGACATAGATTATATATTCCAGTAAGAATATTTCTGGAGAATTTGGTGGTGGCACGGTGCTTTGCTAGAAGCCAACCATGTCTTGTAAATCGGTAAGCACGTAGTACGAGGTACTCGCTTTATCGGATAGTCCGATAACCGGATTTACTGCCAACATATCCAGAGATCTCTTGGGTCGCTTCCCAAGGATTCACTCGATGACTGTTGACTTAAATTGGAATTAATCTGGGATTAATTAAGAGAGAGAAAATTAATCTGGGATTAATATGGGCTTTGTTTAATCTGGGATTAAAAGTGTACAGTGGCGAAAGAACACGATTAATTTGGAATTAATCGGTAAAATAAATTTAATAGTTAAATTTGATTTTTCTAATTAATTTATTGGAACGGGCTAAATTTAATATATCGGATATATTAAAATGGATTGGATTTCATTACGAGATTAAAGTCGGACTTTAATGCGAACGAACGAATTAATTTAGAATTATTCATGAACGACGTTCGATATATATTTGCGAGGCATCGTCATTTAATTAAATTGGATTTAATTATTTAACGACGAAGGATCGTTTAATTGGATTAAACGGAACCGAGCCGCGGCAAATGCCCGTAGAGATATTTGAATTTCGGATTCAAATATTTGGAGCCAAAAGTGTGGTAGGTGTTCCCACCACACAACCACCTTGTTTTGCCTTTATGAAAACCATTTACCAATCTCTACCTTGTATTGGGTAAAAGGTGAAATGGTTTCACTTTTTGGTAAATAACAAAAAGGGCATTTCATTTGTTGTAACACTTGACACAAACCAAAAAAACACAAAAACCCTAAGGAACTAAGCTTGGCCGAATTCCTCTCCTATCCTCTCTTTGATTTGATTTTCAAATCATCAAAAGCTAGCACTTTGGAAGTGAACAAAGGTGATAGGGAAACTCCTCAATAGCTTGGAATCATCTTAAAGCTTGGAATCATCCTAAAGCTTGGATCTTGGAGATCTTGGATCTCAAAATTTTTAAAGCTCTACACTCATTGTAAGTATATTCCGCACCTTATAATGATCAACTCTTTTATTATGCATGCTTATTAGATCCTTATAATGTTCTAGGAACACTAACAATGGTATCAGAGCCTAATTTAAGCATGATAATTTTAGGGTTCTTGAATCTAAAATTTGGGGCTTTTTGATTTTGAGCATGATTTTTTGAAATTGATGCTTTGAGTATGTTTACAACATGATAACTTAGAGTTATGCATGATTAGATTTCAAATAAATCAAAAGCAACAAAAAATAAAAAATGCTTAGTGTGGCGAAAGTTACTGTCCTTATGCACTGCAGTTTTTGTTTTTGTAACAACATGAAATAATGTGTTTGGATGCATGTTTAAATGATGATAGTTGGTTTAATATGATTAGAATCAATGTCTATAATGTTCATGTTAAAATCAAAGTGCATG